>PVIH01009213.1:0-84305 GCA_004025045.1 Sigmodon hispidus | reverse complement strand
GGGGTGACTGGGGTGGCTGGGGTGGCTGGGGTGACTGGATGGTTGGGGTGACTGAGGTGGCTGGGGTGGCCTGGGTTGCTGAGTGGCTGGATGGCTGCGGCTCTAAGTACATCCTCCCATGGCTGGTGCATCTAAACCTGGGCTGAGCCCTGAGAGGATTCCCTCTTGGTGCATCCTCCAATCTCAGGCGTTCACTGTGTGAACAGATCCTGCTAGTACTCATCCTATTTTCCTTAATCCTTGACCAGCAAATACTTGTTCAGAAACTCTTCACTCTCACAGGTGGAAAGAAAACTCCATAAGACTTGGATGCAGATGAGCTTGGTTAAAAATAATTCTGCAATGGAACTTAAAGTATTTAATGCAATCATAGGAAACTTCCGTTGCTTGAACACAAATCTTAAACATTGCCTTCTCTTCTGGCAGTTCTTTCTGGTGTATGGGATAAGGAGATGTGATAATGAGACATAGGCCGGATCGAAAGCTCTTGAGTTAAATAAACTATACTGGGAAACTGGCCCCTAGCGCTGTTCCCTCTGGAAGTGACACCTGCCTCCATTGCAAACATTTTCTTCTCAGAGTGGTTTCAATTCCAGGCCAAACCCGTTCTGCAGCATTGCTTTTGTTCCTTTCTGGGACTGAGCGGTATCAGCTTGCCAGGCCTTTCAACCCCACTGGACTATTTCATTACTTAAGAGGCTCTTTCCAAAGCCTTTCGGTAGACCCTAGAATTAACATCTAAAAGGACATATCGGCCGGAGCCCTGGAGACCTGGCACATGCCACCTTGGCACCTCACTGACCTTCCTGAGGTCTGTTTGCAGAAGGAAGGGGCTTTGCAGGCGGTCAGAGCCTGAAACTCCCCCTCCTTGCTTTTGGTACCCCCCTTCTTCCTTTTTTTCCCCCCACTTTGCTCGTGATTCTCACAGACAGGGGATTAAAGGCCTGCCTGCCTTCTTTTATATTTCACACTTTCTCTAGGTCAGTTCAGTGTTGAGGGAGAAGAAAGAACCCAGAACAGGGAAGTCAGTTTTATTGCTGTTTTCGTTATTAAATGTTCAGTACTTTAGTTCAGTGTAAACTATGAATGTACATTTTCTACTCATTTTCATTTTATGAAATACCACACCACACCACGGTTTTTTTCAATGGAGCATGGACACTCTGGGGCTCATATTCAGAGAGTCTGATTACCCAGACCTCAGTTTACCACTCAAGTTTTTACTTTTTCCTGGAGGAGATGCTTTTGTTCCTTTCTGGGACTGAGCGGTGTCAGGAGGAGATGATAGCACTAAGGCTTTGGTGAGAGATGGGGTGTTGGGGCGTTGGGGTGGGGGTATTCTCTAGTCATCTGTTCTTGAATTTGGTTCCTGGCCTTTCTTGTACTTGAGGAATATTTCAGAGAAACTGCCCACTGGTCTGTTGGTAGAAATGAATTATCATCCACGGGAGGAAGGAAAGAATTCCTTCCTTTCTCCGCACACCAGGTCTCATCACGCTGCTCCCTAAAGCTGTGGGTTTAGAAGTTAGGAACGTGGGAGAGCAGAGCTTACCTCTCGCTAGGGCCCTGGAAGGGAGACAGCAGATGCTCTTTGTATGTGCACGTTTCATCAAGATAGCATGCTCACGGGATGGAGGTCAAAGGTCTGGAGGACAGGAAGTGGGACTGAATCCTGTTTCCCTGCAGAGTTGCTCTGCTCTCAGTGTGCTCACATGTTCCCGACAGCGTCTGGGAGCCTCAGCAGCAACGCAGAGCATGACGACTGCAGTTTGTGGGGGCTCAGAAATCCCAAAGAGATGGTCACAGGACATGCTTTGTCTCTGGAGAGGGCTGCTGCACATGGCTGGTCAGATTATACTTGCAAATGTGCTTCAGCGTGTTGGCGGCAGTAGGGGCAGTAAGAGCACTAACAGTGTGGCCTTTGTTCTAGTGATCCTCCAGGGAGGAGCTTTGGAGAAGAGGCAGATTTGGGAAGCGTGGTTCGTGCTAGGCGACATCTATGGGAGGGGGACTCCTGGTGGCTTTCCTCTTCCCATTTGGCCCTATAGGAACATTCCACATCCAAGTGCTTGTTTGGGTCGGCTCCGGTGGTGCGGTCCGGAAGGTGCCCATCCTTCTCCCTCCTCATTGACCTACATTTCTCATCGTGGGCCATCGGGCTTCATTGAGATGTCACCTTTGCTGCCATCTTCCTAGCCCCACTGCACCTGGTCTCTTGTCCTGAAGACAGAGCTCAGTACGGCTTCTGCCTGGACTGGTTCTTAGTGGGTGCCACAGTCACTTGGGTTTTTCCTGTTCTCTCCCTGGCTCCTGATTCTCTCTCTCTGTTATTCTTTCCTTGTGTTCTGGCATTCATAGACACAGGTTCAAATCCTATGGAGTGAGGGACATGCTCAAACTCCAGAACCTGCTCCGCTGTGGGGAGGATTGTACAGGTCAATATTTATAAAGTGATTCACACGGGGCATTTCGCAGAGAACACGCTTGATGCAGGCTGGCTTGTGTTACTGTCAATCACTTCTCATTGGACTGGCTGCCTGTCTAGTTCCTCCTGTGTCTTGAGCCTCTATAGCCCCAGAGAGCTGTAAGAGTTGCAGAGTGAGTGAGAAGGAATCTGGCTTGGGTTAACTGAATGTAGAGTCACCATGGTTACTCAGAGAAACTGAGATGCTGGTTTCTGCTCTATCCATTCTCCCTCTCCCTAGGGAAAATTGTTGGTTCTGTGTGCTTCCCGGTGACCTGGGAACCTGCTTCTCTTTGAGTCTTCTCTGAAAGATATGTACCATGAAAGTCTCTCTCCAGCGTCTTCCAGGACTGTGCCATTCTTACAAAGGGAATGGGATGTATTTTAGGAAGTTATCCAGCAGCCTTTTCCTTTTAGGCATGTTTGTAGTTATTTATTGTGGTGAAATTGCAAAGCTATGCAGCCTGGTATTTATGGTATTGTACTCTGTGGCTGCCATGCCTCCAGTCAGCTGAGTTTGTGAGTTTCCTACCTCAGTAGAGACGCAGTGGGCTAAAGCATTGTAAGCTGGCCCTCAGGAAGGGCTTCCTGTCATGGAGGAAACACTTCTGCTCATCAGCACCACTTTTTGTATACCTGTCCTGCTGCTCTGGGATCCGCCCTTTCTTTCAGAGTGCTTCCCCTACCCTGCCCCTCCCCATCCCTTCCCCTACCCTTCTAACCCTTCCTATCCTAGTCACAAGAACCACGTGAGAAAGATTGGGTTTGCTGTTACGGTCCTTTGGAGAGAGGTGTGTCACAGAGATTCAGGCATCTCTCGGAGAGACTAATGTTAGCAGGAGTCTTGTTAGGTTACTTTAGCCAGAATCAACCTCGGCTTCATAATCAATGCTTCTGCACAAATCCCTCATTTTTGCCCTCCCCTCCTGTGCTATCAGATCAATATCCAGACTGCTGGCCGCTAGAATTCTGCTGGACCAGTGCAGCCTGAGTCACCCTCATCCACTGAGACCCATAAGTTAGGTGTGATTCTTCTCTGACGCTTGTAGGTGGTTGGACTTGAGACCAGTGTCCTCCCCACCGCTGCCAAAGTCCTAAACCAACCTCCAAAGTCCAGAGAATTCTGAAGATCATTCATTGTTTTTATTTGTTTGTTTGTTTGTTTTACATGGACAGACCAGTTGCAGCCTGCCAGGGAAGGTCTTGGCGATCTGAGCAAGTGTGAGTGACAAGAGACACTATTAAATCACTTTGTTTTACCACGAGGGAAAAGATAATTATTTCTTTTCTCAATTCCAAAAGGTAGCCAGACCCCTAAGGCTTACATCAGGGACTGCTGCGTTCACCTCCATAGGAACTGTTGGTAATGGAGATTTGTCAAGTGTCTCTGGTATCAGTAGGTAGCAATGAAGACTTGGGAACACATGTTCTGTTCTGTGGAGCAACATTAGCCAACTCCACTTACTCATGGGCCTTTAGGAATGTGGACCTGGAATGGCCAGAGCATTGGATTAAAAAATTATTGGTGTGTGTGTGGGGTGGGGGAGGGAGGCAATATGTACTATGTACCTGCACTGTTTCAGATATTATTAATTTTCAAACCTGGGAAAAATGGCTGAGCTGCCTATTTAATGTATCAAAGTGGACTTGGCCGTCATGTTCTCCCAGCATCCCTCAGTCCCTACTTGCTACAGAGTATGGCTGTAACCTAGCCCTCTATCCTGAACTCTCCAGCCCAGGGGTTGGGCTGCCCTTCTCCTGGAGGCTCTTCCCTATAGAATTCAGCCATTTTGGTTACCTGTGACCTTTATACTTTTAGCCTCCTGAATGCTGCATCTCCTTCCTCTCCCTACATGGCCCAGCTCAGCCTGGCCATGTCCACTCTCCCAGAATTCTCTACCTATATTTTCTCTTTTATCTACAATGAACTTTCTTCTCTACCACACCTTAGGGTATGTCTATGGGGCATTTTCTTGATTGATGATTGTTGTGAGAAGTCCCAGATCACTGTAGGTGGTACTACTCCTGGGTTATATAAAAAAGCATCCTAAACAAGTGATGGGGAGGGGCTGGAGAGATGGCTCAGCGGTTAAGAGCACTGACGGTTCTTCCAGAGGACCTGAGTTCGATTCCCAGCATCCACATGGCAGCTGACAAGTGATGAGGAGCAAGCCAGTAAGCAGTGTTCCTCCATGATGCTGATTCAGTTCCTGCCTCCAGCTTCCTGCTTTGAGCTCCCGTCCTTCCTCAGATCACAGACCGTGACCCGAAAGCCAAAATAGACTCTTCCCTCCTCACATTGATTTGGTCTTGATGTTTCATCCTAGCGACAAAAGGCTCACCAATCCACACCTAAAATATAGCTCAGACTAAATCATATCTACTTAATATAGAAAGGGAGAAGGGAAGTAAAGGGGGTTGGGGAGAAAAGAGAGAGAAGCAGAAAATGTCCTGAGCATCTCCGATTTGTCAGTACACATGTGTGCTTAGTATCTGCAGGTGGGACCTGGTCTGCAAACCCGAGGAGCCTGAGACAGAATCGGTCACCATGCAAAGACTGTTTTGCTCCTTTGCAAACACTTGCCACTGGTGCGCACACGAGGCTTTTGGACACCGCACCGCTTTCTCCCACCGATGCAGAATTCAGGAAACCATGCAGCCTGCTTTCTTTGCTTCTGCTGTCCAACCCACTGAGGTTTTATTGTTCTCATTTAGTTGAACAGGTCCACCTCCCTTGACTGCAAGTCCTTAAAATAGAATTTAATGATGTTTACCCAGAGCTCTTCTCATTGCTCACATTTAGAACTCAGAAACAGAGGACATTTTATTATGAGTTTTTTTTTTAAAAGTTTGTTTTATATGCATGAGTGTTTGCTTGCATGTATGCATGTGTTCCACGGAGTCTAGAATCTGGGCTTCAGATTCCCCCAGAACTGGAATTGCAGGTGGTTTTTGAGCTGCTGTGTGGGTGGTGGGAACCAAACCGAGGTCCTCTGCAAGAGCTGCCAGTGCTCTTAATCACCAAGCCATCTCTCCATCCCTGTTACAAGCTTTTTATTCTGAACCTCCTCTGCACTGTTAGAACCTTCTAGAATGGAAACAAATCCACTGTGACCTGTGTCAGCAGCATATAACTAAGCACACAATTCTCAAAAAAGGGCTGTTTATATGGAAAGTAAATGAGGTCCAGAACACTGCATTCTGCTTGTGGAATGGAGGCACATTTCTCCTGAGGAGTCTCATTTCCAGAGGGCTGAGTGGTTGGGCCTTGAATGATAATCCAGCTGTTTACATTCAAGGCCTTGGAAAGGTTTCTTGGAAGTGAGTTTAGGGTGGTTCCTCATCGTGGTCTGTGCTATTCTTCAAGTCAAGGCTGGGAACATCCTGCTTTTCATGAATTTTGGGTTTCAAAGATGTTGCCTGATGCCCTTTAGTGACATGTGACATCAAGGATGCTAATGTCATGTCACGCTGAGTGCCTCTGCCCCTTCTACTTGCTCTTCTTTTCTTACATTTTCACAGTCTTGATTTTTCAGCTTCATTATAGCCCATTGGCATCAGATGTTGTTAGCCAGTCTGATGGAAAATTCCACTGAAGGAGACCGTTTTTTCCAATATGAAATGGTTAGGCTATTAATTAAGGCTGGGGCATGCCCTCAGAACTCCCTCTTCAGAGAGGTTACCAGAAGATCATGCTAGGATGCCAGGTGGGGCTGTTCTCCACATCTGCATTGTAAATCATCAGAGCCAATTGCTCCTTTCTTCTTCATTATAGCTTTTATAAGGTATTACTTCTTTACAATCCAAGTACTGGGCAATGTCACTGAGTATAGATTCTCGTGTGGCTCAGAAGGTGACTGAGAGGACACCAGGCTGGACATGGTCTCCTCAAGATGACCCCAGGGCTTCTGAGAGAACTCAGGAGTAGAGGAATAAAGGATCTCTGTATGGAAATTCCTCTACTGACGATAGAATCCTGGGCCCGGAATGTAGAATCCTTACTTATCGTGTGTGAACCCCTAGGCTAGGTTTCTTGCATCACCTAAACTGGTGTGGTGAGCCATGCCTGCAGTCTCAATCAGTATTGGAGAGGGAGAGATGGGAGATATCACATCCCACAGATATCAATCAGATCTTTGTTATATAGACCATTTAATAATTGTTTAAAGAAATTGTTTTCCAGCTTTATGTTTGGCTGTACATCTGTTCAATTAGATTGTTTTCATAGTCTTAACTATTCATCCTAGATTACACTGCGCACTCTGGTGAGGTGGATCGCCTAGGTGCTGTGCTTTCGGGCCTGGGGACTGCCTTCTCTACAGCCCTCAGGGCAGCCAAGTGGTCAGTACAGGTCTGTCTCCTGCTTGCTGGCTGGGGGCACACGCGTGTGTTTGTGTGTGTGTGTGTGTGTGTGTGTGTGTGTGTGTGTGTAGTGTTGTATGAAGTTCTGGCCTGGATTAATCTTGAGATTCAGACCAGCAGTCCCAAATAGACCACCCACAGCTGCTTGGTCCCAAATAATCACACAAAGTCTTATTTTAATTACATGTGCTTGGCCTATGGCTCAAGCATATTGCTAGCTAGCTCTCGCATCTTAACCCATTTCCATTAATCTGTGTCTTGTCACCTGGCTTGTGGCTTACCTGAGTTTCTTAACATCTTCCTCTCTTTTCAGCAGCTCCCAGTCTCTGAGTGGCTCTGCCCTCCTTCGCCTTTATCTATGCTTGGATTTCCACCTGCCTTTAAGCTGGCTTGCCATAGGCCAAAACAGTTCCTTTATTTGTTCAATGATAATTCATAGTGTTCGCAGCATACAGAGAGTCATACCACATCAAAGTGCTTTCCTTTCTGCACAGCTCTACTTGAGGCCCCCTTGGGTTAAAGAATAGGTTTCTACGGAGACTGCTGGTCTCCCCTTCTGTGCTGGAGCAGGTTGAGGGGTGGGCAGGCGGAGGGGTGGGCAGGCTGGCCCCTAGATCTGGAAGACCGAGTCCTTGCTTCATTGGGTTCTAGTCTGAGAAGGGAGATTTTGGTCCCTCCATCAGGGACTCCATCCTGACACTGACCTTGCCTAGGGCAGTGACAAACAGAAGTGTGGCACCTGAGTGAGGCCAAGGGAGGTGAGAGACACTTGACCCAAATGATCTTTTAATGAGGATTTCTTTGGGGAATCCTTGTTCATTTGAACTCAAGCTCCCAAAAAAAGAAAGAGGAGAATGAAGAAGAGGAAGAGAAGGATGAGGATGATGATGATGATGATGAGCCTCATAAGCTACATTGTTTTAGTCAGGGTAACTATTGCTGTGATGAAACCCCATGAGCAAACAGAAAGTTGGGGAGGAAGGAATGCTTTTCATCACTGAAGAAAGTCAGCACAGAAACTCAAACAGGACAAGATCCTGAGGAAGGAGCTGATGCAGAGGCTTGCTTCCCCTGGCTTGCTCAGCCTGCCTTCTCATAGAACTCAGCCCAGGGATAGTCCCACACACCATGGGCTGGACCCTATCCCATGGATCACTAATTGAGACAATACCTTACAGCTGGAGCTCAAGAAAGCATTTCCTCAGTTGAGGCTCCTCCCTCTCTGACGACTCCAGCTCGTGTCAATTGACATAAAACCAGCCAGTCACACATCTACTGTGAGGATTCTGTAAGGCTGATTGACCAATTAGAAGTTGGCAACTATGGAGAACTGGATTGTCAGATACTGAGCCAGACTCCCTAGGGCTATCCTCAGCTCCCTTAGTAACCTAACCATTCATTGCCCAGGTATTTCTGACCTACCATCACATCAGTCCTAGGGGGATGTATGAACTTACCAGATGACTACTAACTTCTGCAAATTCAAAATCTAAGAATGGCATTGGGTAGCATATAAAATCTATAGCAGAGATTTCTCAACTTGCTATAGTCCACCTTTTTAATGTTTCCTTTATGTATTTGGAAAGTACCTTGAATTATGATTTTCTTTGTTCTGTTACTATAAAAACTTCATGAGCTCAGATATAGGCTACCATGGTCTTGGCTCAGTTTCAACACTATAGTGGCTACCTGCTGCCAAGAAAGACAGGCTCATTACTGTTTTAACATAAAAATTGATGGATACATTCTTTTTCTCTCCCTCTCTAGAAGCCATCTGGGGGGGAGGGTGCTCACACTGATTCTAGCCACTCCAAGAATCATCCAAATATCTAAAAGCAGACCTTAGGTTCATCACCCTCAAATCCAGTCTTGGAATAAAACAACAATAACAGCAACAAAACTCAAACAAACCCCAGCAACAAAAACAGACACAAACCTATAATGAGCAAATAAACAAAAAAGCCATAAAACAAAACCAAGAAGAAAGCCAATGAATGAATGTTCTTGTAATCCCATCAGGAAATTCATGGACTTTCATCTGGACTTTGAAAAGCACCCTTTACTCGGGCTGGAGGGATGGCTCAGAGGTTAAGAGCACTGGCTGCTCTTCTGGAGGTCCTGAGTTCAATTCCCAGCAAACACATGGTGGCTCACAACCATCTGTAATGAGATCTGGTGCCCTCTTCTGTACACTGTATACATAATAAATAAATAAATCTTAAAAAAAAGAAAAGCACCCTTTGCTCTAACCTCCTGGTTCCCTATCCATGACTTGTAATGCTCATAACTCTTTCCTTTATTTCTCCCTCAAATTTTATTCTTTCCAGGTACCAGCCAGGGACCCCATATCCTCTATCACTTGGCTGTCATACAAATAAACCAGAGATGTACTTGGGGGACTTTTAGGTAGACCTACTGACAGGTTACCCCGGCGGCCACACCTTTATACCCCCATTCATCAGGAAGAAGCTAGGCCAGTCATTACTCCAATTTCATAATGGCAGTCAGAGTTAACTTGTTCGACTGGGCAATGACATGGAAAGTAGAAACAGATTAGGCAATCTAGGCTACAAAGAAAACTCGTTTCTTTCTCAGCTAAAAGTCAGAAATATCCTTGGTCTCTTGGCAGCCTTGTCCTTGCCAGAAACTAGAAATAACAGAAGCGTTTGAAGGTTCTGTTCCCTAAGCGATTTGGGGGTTACTTCTTTAGAGGGGTAATGTTAGAGTAGCAATAAGGGCCTGTTCAGAGAAGAGACTCTCTGTCCAAATGAAGATCTAACATTCCAGTTGGCTGGGGTCAGTGACTTGGCTGAGGACCGCACCTCAGGAAGGCAGAACCACCCCTTGAGAGGCAGGTCCACCTTGAGCCATGCTAGAGAGATGGGTGGAATAATTATCCCTTTAATGAGATATTGGAATCTCCCTTCCAGAAACTCTCATATACATTTTCCTCTGACCTCCACACACACACTTATTGCACTCAAATAAATGTAATCTTTTTTTTTTTTTTTAAAGATGATATAGAGAAAAGGAGAATTGATTCATTTCTGTGGTGTCATCCTACCACATGAAGAAGGGCTGTGACGGTAAACACCCTTTGCAAGTAATTGGAGCCATTCTTGACATTTTGGGACTGACAAGAAGCAGAGTTATTTGGGTAACGGCTGAGGGCACCAAGCTGTCTGCTTGCCTGTATTGTTGGGGAAACATTGTCCTTTCACTCAGTTTCAGAGAATCCCAGGGCTCTCCATCAGCACCAGCAAACACCTGCCTCCACTTAGGATGCAGGAGGCCCTGTCCTGTATGCTGTCTGCCTGCTGACATGGTCATCAAAAGCCCTGGGAGGAAGGCTATTCCAGAGTGGGGAGTACAGGCAGCCAGAGGCAGGAAACTGGACCAGGAACAATGGCTCAGGTGGCAGAGCTGGTTTGGCACAGCCTGGGTGACAGCTCTGGCTACCTTTCCATGTAGACACAAGCACAGTCCTTGATTTGAGGCTCATACAAAGCTCTGTTTTCAAAACATAACAAATTCTGCATCACAAAAGATGCAAGGTAGGTCAGACACCAGCCAGTCACTCTTCACATCTTGATGGTCAGATTGTGCTCACTAATCCATGCTACAGCCTGGGTGTTTATTGTGGGCCCAGCACTAGACCTTGGTGTCCTGGCTGGTTTTATGTCATTTTGACACAAGCTAGAGTAATCTGTAAGGAGGGAGCCTCAACTGAGAAAATGAATTCATCAGGTCTAGATATAGAACATTTGCTTAATTAGTGATTGATGTGGGAGAGCCCAGCCCATTGTAGGTGGGGCCATTCCTGGACTGGTGGTCCTGGGTTCTATAAGAAGGCGGGCCGAGCAAGCTTTAGAAAGCAGCACCCCTCCATGGCCTCTGCATCAGCTCCTGCCTCCAGGCTTCTGCCCTGTGTGAGTTCCTTTTCTGACTTCCTTTCATGAGGGACAGTGATATGAAAATATAGACCACACAGGCCCTTGCCTCCCCCAAGCTGCTTTGGTCATGTTGTTTCATCACAACAATAGTAACTCTGACTAAGACACTTGATTTTCCTATAGGCACATGGCTAGTGCAGGGGTTACTCCTAACAGACTACATTCTCTGTCTCAGTACCAGGTACTTGGAAGCTGCTTTGAGTAAAGAGCACTGAGTCCTCATTTGGACCCACAGGGTCACTAGAAGCAGGATGCAAACTTGGCCTCACTGCCTTCATTTTCTGTGTGTCTCCTTTATTCTGGGTCAGACTCCTGCCTGACTGCACAGACATGCTAGTCACAAAGAAGGGTCTGTCTCCTCCTTCTTTCAAGGCTGACGGTATAGAGTTAAGACATCTGCCTAAACCTGCAGTCACCCTGGAGTCCAGCAATAAAGCCTCACAGGCAGGCAGAAGGATGATTTATGATAGGGATAGTGCACCCGAGAGCAAATCATCTTGTAGGAACCAGATTGGTTCCTGTTGCTCTTGGCAACGTTGAATAGATCAATGCTTTTTGAAGGCACTTGGATGTAGCCCAGGCTGTCCTTAAACCCACTCTGTACTTGGGGCCTTTGGCTCCTCCTGCTCCTCCCTCAAGTGCTGGAATTGCAGGCAGTGCCAAGACGTTGGACTGATCAGCAGTTTCTTATCTAGTCACCCTCTTGAGCTGGAGATGAGACAACCTCCACATTCTATCCAAATTCAGCCATGTGTTCAAACACAGGAAAATGGAAAAGGGAGAGAAAACTCACATGAAGGCAAGAGTTTGACAGGGTGACCCTGTCTGGACAAAGCCCACAGCAGCTATGACACAGAAGCTGCTCTACAGTCCTGGCCAAACTCTCCCCGAGGTCTCTTTGGTTTGTGTCTAGCAGTCTCTTGTTCCTGGATCTCAACTGGCCCACACTGCGTTTCTGATTTGTTTTTCATCTTAGCTCCAAAATCCATCTATCCACCCAATCATCCACCCACCCATCCGTCCACCTATCCATCCACCCATCCACACACCCATCCACACACCCATCCACCCACCCATCATCCACCCCCCCACCCACCCATCCATCCACCCACCCATCCATCCATCCATCCATCCATCCATCCATCCATCCAAGAGCATCTTCATTCACTCACTAAACAGCCTGCTGTTTGTTGAGTCCTTGGCAGTAGACACTCCACAGGGCTACAGGACATGCACAGGAACCCAACAGCTCCATCTGGCAGGCAGCTCATGAAGCACCATATAAACTTGATGGCATGTTCTTTACTTGGATTAATGGTGGGGAACTGAACAAGTGTCACCTTTAGAGGGAGCATTCTTGCAGACCCTACTCCTCATGTGAGGTAGCATAATACCAGATCAGGAAGGAGAGCACTCCTCCTTCGTTTCCTCTTCTTCTTCCTCTACAGGTTCTCTCTATTATGTAACTCTTCCTGTCCTGAAACTCTTTGGAGGCCATCTGTCCTGGAACTCACAGGTAGACACCTGTCTCTGCCTTCCAAGTGCTGGGATTAAAGGTGTGCACCACCACACTGGACCTAAATTAAATTCTTGACCCAAAGAAACAAATAGGGAGAGAGTGGTTTGGAACGTTCCCCGCTTCCCTCTGTCCTCCTCTTTTCCCTTCCTCCTCCCTCCATCTACCTTACTATTGTTGTTGAGAGGATGGAGAACTTCTGTGGCTTACCATTGGAGCCCTGCTAAGGAAGTCCTTCTTAGGTCAAAAGCCTTCAAGTAAATGGGGAGTTTGCTAGCTTTTGATTGAGGAACATGTGGGCATAGCTGACTGTGACTACTGGCATATGGATCAATTCTAGAAGCAGAATAGTCTACAATGATTCTAATTATTATTATTCTTTTAATACCAGTGGAAGTGGCATCCAATTACCCATTGCTCTGTGGATTGCAGGATGGAGCCTGACCCTGGTCTAGTTATGTGGGCCAAGTGGTTATTGTTGGATAGTCATGCAAAATTGCCAAGGCATTTTCATGTGAACTTTGTCAGCAATTTCTTGATAAGAATCTCATAAAGCAAGATCTCCCCATTGCCCCACCCAGTACATTCACATAGATTTGGTCATCTCTTGGTGTGGTTTCTCTATTAGCAGATTCCATCAGGCAAGGATAGAAAATATTTTTTAAGACTTGTATCTGCACTGAACATACACAGATTTTGTTCTTTTTATTATTCCCTAAATGATGCAATACAACTGTTGATTTACCATGCCTGAATTGTTTGGCTTTATAGATTGTCTAGAGTTGATTTAACATATACAACAGAATGTGAGCAGGTCATATGAAAACACTATACTATGTTGTTTAAGAATCTGAGTGTGATGGGTTTTAATATTTGCATAGGGTCCTGGAACCAGTTCTTCAAGGACACCGAGAAGTTTGTATAATCTCTATGTATTTATGTATGCACATGTGGACTGGAGAGATGGCTCAGCCGTTAAAGGCTAGGCTCACAACCAAAAATATGTATGCACATGTATTTGTATGTATGTACCTTTTATTTGAATCATGGCCTCTTATAGCTCATATGGTCCTCAGACTTGCTGTGTAGCCAAAGATGAACTTGAACTCTTGACCCTCTGTCTATACCATCCAAGGACTGGGTTAGAGGCATGAATACAATGCCAAGCTCTTCTATCTATCTATCTATCTATCTATCTATCTATCTATCTATCTATTTTTTCTTTTCTTCTTTCCTTCCTTCCTTTCTACCTACCTACTTATCTATCTACCTACCTACCTGTCTACCTACCTACCTGTCTACCTATCTACCTGTCTACCTACCTACCTATCTACCTACCTGTCTACCTATCATCTGTTGGCTACCACTTACTTTCCCCTTTAGGAACTATGATATTTTAAAAAGAAATAGTTTTCAGGAATTCACACCACAGATAGGTGACCCACAGGATGGTTTGTTTCCTCTCAGGAACATCCTACTGATGTGGGAGCCTCCTACCAATGTTCTGGTGTGAAGGACCTCTAGGAGTATTATCTCGCACTTGATACCAGTCCACAGTTCAAATGTGAGTGGACATGAACCATCATTCATGTCTGACTAACTCAGTTAATAAGAATAAGAAGCTCATATATCTAGGAAGGCCTGGGTCATAAGACCAGATGGTCTTAGTCTGTTCTATAGAAACATACCTTAGACTGGATAGTTTACAGGGGACAGGCATGCATTGCTCATATTTCTCAAGGCTGAGGAATTCAAGATGATTTTGTTGTCTGGCTATCTAGTAAGGGATTGCTCTTTGCTCCACTAATTACAACTTATTGCTTCTCCGTACCATGGCAGAATAGCACAGGGAGCTTACTGAAGCCTCTTTTATAAATCTCATGCATGAGTGGGAGAGCCCTAGTGACTCAATCCATTTCCTTAGACGCCTCTCTCTTCATACTGTCATACTGGGCACAAGGTTCCAAGTTTGCATTTTGAAGGCACACAGTTGTAGCATTAGTGTCCTTCAGCTGGTGAATCAAGTTTTATTAATGGAATGGAATCATGGCTGTCTGTTGTGCCCATGTCACGACCCCCTCACACAACAAGACCACCACAGAGCCATATATCCAATGCAAGTATAAAGGGGTTTATTGCTTACAAACCTAGGCTTGGACCAAATCTCAGCACTCCAATGCAGCTGGTGGATAAGATGGGCCCTGAGCCTTCACAGTGAAGGGTTTTTAAAGGAAAAATCAGGGAGCTCAGGACTAAGGGAATTTGGAGAATTTCCATCAGCGGTTGTAAGGACATTTGAAGCCACACAGATATTGTTTAATAAAACTTTCTATGAGTTGGTGTGTTTGTGTGGGGTCACCCTGACCGGGGGCCCTGAGATGAATTTTGGGCCATTTGTGGTTGTTTTTAAAACTTTATGGAACCAAGTGGAATTAAATTCAGCCCTTGGCCAAGTTCTGCTTAAAACGGAGTTCTTTTTCAAAATGGAGATTGCCCTGCTCACTTCATATCAGCAAAACGGAATGAGTTACCATGCATGGGAAAATATGAATGAAACTCAAAATAACCTTTCTAAGTAGAAGAGGCTAGCTGAAAAATTATAATATGGGTGAAGGCCAAATTTCATTGTTAGCCTCATGGGAGTTATGATAATCTGGGAGGTAAACGTCTAGACATATCTGTGAGAGCATCTCCAAAGATGCTGAACTGAGGTGAGATACCCACTCTGAATGTGGGGAACATTTGTTTTAGTTCCAGAAAGTGAGCTGAGCACCAATACTCATCTCTTTCTGACTGCAGACACTGCCATAATGTCCTTGCTGGGATGAACTCTACCTTCAGATTATAAGGCAAAAAAAACCCCTCCTTTCTCATACTCTCAAGTATTTTGTCATGAGTAAAGAAGCTTCTCCAAAAATTAGAAGTAGAACAACCATATGATCCAGCTATTCCATTCCTGTGAATAGATCCAAAGGACTCTGTGTCCTCTGTATCCCTAGAGATGCTTGCCCATTCATGTTCAGCACTTCTAGTCATGGTAATAAAGAAATGGAACCAGTCAAATGTTTATCAGCAGATGGATGGATAGATAATTAAATTGTACTCTATATGACCTGTACAATGCGAATTTATTTGCCATGAAGAAAGATGAATTTATGAAATTTATAAAAAAAAAGTGGGTGAGGCAACCCAGATTTTAAAAAGACAAGTTACATGTACTCCATCAAATGATCAAATGCATATCTTAACTTTAGGAGTGTATGTGAGTATGTGTGTATGAGTGTAAGAGAGTGGGTGTGTATGTGAAAGTGTGTGTGTGTATGTGTGCGTGCACGCGCACGCACAGACCATATAACCAGATTGTAGGTGAGATATAAAAGCAGAAAAGAAGACGTGAGGGTAGAGGAACAAGGGTGCCAGGAGCCTGAGGCAGAAAGCTTAAAAGAAAGAACTTATATTTTAAAAATCTCACCATGAAATGTAATGCTTTATATGCTAAATTTAAAATTAAAAATGACATTTACTTAAAATTTAAAAAAAAATTAATGATGTGTTCTAACTTGAGTTCTAGGAACTGAACTTGGGTCCTGTGGATGAGCAATAAGTGCTCTTAACCATTGAGCCACCTCTTCAGCCCTCCTTCTTATGCTAGAATAGATGGATAGAGCCGGTACAAACAATTCAGTGAGTGTGGGGAACCATGAAGGATACAACACACCAAAGGACAAATTCTCCTATGCTGTGGGACTATGCTCTTGTACACTGTAGTACACTATGCTCTTGTACACTGTAAATATTTGTCATTCCTATTGGTTTAATAAAATGCTGATTGGCCAAGTAGCTAGACAGGAAGTAGAGGTGGACAAGCAGACTAGGAGAACTCTGGTAAACAGAAGAGCAGAGCAGCAGATGCCAGGCAGACAGAGGGAGAAAGATGAGACTGCTGCTCTGAGAATAGGTACCAAGTCACATCGCTAAACATAAATAAGAAATATGGGTTAGCCTAAAGTATAAGAATTAGATAGTATAAGCCTGAGCCACAGATCAAACAGCTTGTAATTAATATAAGCCTTTGTGTGATTATTTGGGACTAAGTGGCTGTGTGGACTGTAGGTTTGCAGGTTTGGACCTTGGGGCTAGGATGGATCGGAAACTTCTTATTACACTCCTGTGTCTGTGCACATGACTGCAGAAACCAGAGTATTATTACCATAGCTGAGGATGACCTCGAGCTCCCCCTGACTCTGCCTCCCGAGTGCTGGGGATGCAGGAACCACCTTGTTTGATTTATGCATTGCTGGGATTGAACCCAGGACTTCATTCCTTCCAGGCATTCACTCTACCAACTGAGCTACATTTCCAGACTAGCCTCATCACTAAGAAACAATTCCTTTGAACATATGTCAGATTGTGTTAGTACATAAGCCATGAAAATACAAGCAGTCCGGGAGCGTATATGTGAGCTAAGGCTAGAACAGCCAAAGGGAATCACTAAGCTGTTTCTGCCTGGGGAGATACTGGTGGGAGGGAGAAGCAGTCCTTAACTCGCCATTAGCATCAAGCATGACATCATTCTCCCCAGTAGATTCCTTCATTCACCAAACTTCCCCCCGCCACCATCCATTCCAGCTTTGGGGCAATCCATTTGGGATTTGCTAAAATGGCGTGTTTCAAGTTTCAGAAACCAAATGTGCAATTATTTTGAATGAAAAGGGAGAAGGAAGCCCTACCATTTCAAGGCATTACTTTGGAAAAGGCAGGGCCTATTGTCAATCATGGGCCTTTCTTTAGCACGATATTCTTAGTGTCACTTGGGTTTGCCAGGGCATTTCTTTCGGTATCTCTCCAGAAGGACAGCTTCCTGTGCCGCATGCCTGAGTCACTTGTGTGCCTATGCGCTGGTGATCATGGAAGGGGGCACAGTGGTTGGGCAGGATGCAGGAGTTGTCCAGTGCTATACTTTATGCTTTGTCTGGTCATGTTCATGCTATGATCTGGTTCTCACTTAGCCAACCCTCAAGCCACCTGTGGCTTCTTCAGCCCCCTCCCCCTCCCGCCTTGCATACCCCATCTGTACCTGTAGACACCCACTTTACAGGGTCAGTTTCTCCTTCACCATTCCCTGCTTTGGTCACAGAGCACATCTCCTTTGGTGTGACTGAGGATATGGAGTGAGGTCAAATGTGGGAACCGCCAAGTCTGAGGGAGAAGGCCCTGGTTCTGGCTGAAGCTTTTGTTTTGGACCGGAAAAAGGATGGAGGGAAGGCCTCCTGGGCAGGTCAGGGCACAGGTCAGGGCACAGGCAACCGGTAGGTCAGCTCAGTGGAGATTGTATTGGGAGCTGAGCAGGTCTTCAGGACCTGGGTTTTTCTGTCTTCCTGGGCGACAAGGCTCCCCTAAAACTGTCAGTGGGTGAGAAGCGGGAGGACTATGGGACCTGGCTGTAGGCAGAGGTTTAAGTCTCTGTAATTTCCCTTGCTCAATCTCTACTTAAAACAAAACTCAGTGCTTCCCTATCCATGGTTTCTGTTCCGAGCGCGGCTTCCTTCACGCCCTCCCTCTTCCGATTCTAGGTCCTCCCAGATGGCCCAGAATTCTGTTCTTATTTATTTACTTACTCATTTATCTGAGATGGTCTCTTTCTCTCTTGTCCAGGCCTGGCTTTGACTTTCTGATCCTCCTGCCTCAGCCTCCCAAGTAGCTGAGACTACAGGTACACGGATCCATTAGGCCAAGTTGATTTTAGGCCATTCTCTCTGTCTAAACAGACCTTGCAATCATTGTTAGAAAGTCTGAATACAAAGGAACCCGGCTAAGCTGTCCAGTGTCGCACTCAGATACTGCAGTCAATTGCCACTGTCCTCACTTCCTGATGATTCTGTGACCTCTTTCCTGGCAGTGTGACGGCACCTAACGTATGACTTTGCACCTCATCCCCTAAGTTCTTCATTCCTGGAGCACGGTTCACGTTCTTCTGCAGCATTAGGACGCGTGCCACCTGTGGTGTCTAGTTGCATCTCTGTTCTGTCCACCGGAAGTGCTTTCTCCTACCTCTGCCTTGCTGATGCCCTTCCTGAATCCCTGGGTTCTATGTCATGCTCGGTCTGCCCTCACCCAGCTCTGTTTACCTTCTGGTTTTGCTTGTGTTCACTAGGAGCAGAACCTCTGGCCTGGTGTGGACTCTATGCTGCTCTGTGTGCCCCAAGGCCTTGGTGGAGCTTGCTGTCTGAGGCGCTTCCTTGTGGATACCTACCAGGGTCTCTCAGAGCCCCTCCATTTGGTCACTTTTGGTGGCTTTGCACAGGACTTTCAGGCTTCCTGACTGTTCTTCTGAACCTTTCCCATCATGCCCAGCTGCTGGCTGGCTGTCCATTACAAATGTATAGCTTCTTATTCCTGCAGGCCTTTACTCTCTAACCCTTCCTGGACCCAAAGCCTGACACTGGGACCTCACAGGGAGCACAGAGCATAGGGAGCACTGAGCATAGGGAGCATAGGGAGCACTGAGCATAGGGAGCACTGGTTCATGCCCAGTAAGCCAGTCTATGGCCTGAGCAGGCTCTGACTACTGTGTCCATGCCTGATGCAGTCAGCTGACAGCGTTCTTTCCCTCCTGAGTTCTTCATTCTCAGCTCAGTTAGTGACTGCTCATGATTCCCATCACCCTGGGCTCAAAGTTCATTCCTTCCCCTACTGTGAGATCCATGATACATGCCACCTCTGCTTGGTCCACCCTCCCCATGTCCTCCCTGCCATCACTGTCAGGGTCTCACTCCACCCTCTTCAGGACCTCACTCCTGCCTCCTCAGTCACTTCTCTGCATCACTGTGAGGACCAGCTCCCAAGTCACCTCTGCATCACTGTGAGGACCTCACTCCAGCATCCTTAGTCACTTCCCTGCATCACTGTGGGGACCAGCCCCCAAGTCACCTCTGCATCACTGTGAGGACCTCACTCTAGCATCCTCAGTCACTTCTCTGCATCACTGTGAGGACCTCACTCCAGCATCCTTAGTCACTTCCCTGCATCACTGTGGGGACCAGCCCCCAAGTCACCTCTGCATCACTGTGAGGACCTCACTCTAGCATCTGCAGTCACCTCTCTGCATCACTGTTAAGGCCTTACTCATTTCAGTACCACGTGCTTTTCTCCATGCAAATGGTCCCTCAGCCTGAGAGTCCCCCCTCTCTTTGGTCCCTCAGCCTGAGAGTCCCCCCTCTCTTTGGTCCCTCAGCCTGAGGGTCTCCCCTCTCTTTGGTCCCTCAGCCTGAGGGTCTCCCCTCTCTTTGGTCCCTCAGCCTGAGGGTCTCCCCTCTCTTTGGTCCCTCAGCCTGAGAGTCCCCCCTCTCTTTGGTCCCTCAGCCTGAGAGTCTCCCTCTCTTTGGTCCCTCAGCCTGAGGGTCTCCCCTCTCTTTGGTCCCTCAGCCTGAGAGTCCCCCCTTCTCATTAGTCAGAGATGGCTAGAGTCTAGTCTCACTTAATTCATTATTTCCACTTTTCTCTAACATTTGAGAATTATATTCTAGGTAAAATGGAAACAGGAGGCTGGTGTGGAGAGGAGTCAGTGTGTGGAGGTCTTTAACCTCTGTGATTGCACATCCCACTAAATGAAGATTTAAAAAAAAAATGTTCAGACCCTACCTTAGACTGACTGAATCGTAACTTGTATTCACTGAAAAAAAAAAAAAAAAAAAAAAGGTACTGCTTTAAAAAGTACTTTCACTGGAGCTGGAGAGATGGCTCAGTGGTTAAGAGCACAGGTTGCTCTTCTAGAGGACCCGGGTTCGATTCCCAGCACCCACATGCTAGCTTATATCATCTATAACTTCAGTCCCAGGAATCCAAAGCCCTTTCATAGCTTCTAATAGCACATGAATAAGCAGTGCAGAGATATACACATAAAAGTAAAGTACTTTTGGGGTGGCCTTTTGTTTGTTTTTTAATGTGGCCTTGGGTATGTTATCTTCAGCACCCAAGTCAACCAACCAGCTAACCAACCAACCAAGAACTCCTTGAGGATTATCTCACCTCAGGCCTTAGTGAGGCTTAAGAAGTTTGCCTAGGGAGGAAGGCAGGACTGTTAACAATGGCCAGGCATGGGCGGCAACCTCAGCTCTTTGCTCATTGTTGTGTTTAAGCCACCATGGTGGGTCACAACACAGCACACACTACACAAGTGTTTGTTGACTACGCCAGTGGCAAAGTATAAAGATCAGCTGAGCTCTCTCCCCACGACGCAGATCCACGCCCTTGGGTGTGCAGCCTCCCCCGAGCCCAGTGGAGATTGTCAGAACACAGACTATGATTCTGTACTGTCTCTTCATTTTGAAAACTGTAGAAGGTGCTTTATGGCTTTAAAAAAAAACCTGAAGATGATTTTTAAAAAAGATTTTAATCAATTATTTACAGTAGTAAATAAATTAACTACAAAAGAGAAAAAAAACCTTCATATTTTCATTTCTCCCCCCCCATTAGAAATGAGCTGATGGTTTCTAAGGCTGCTGTTAGAATCTTTTGGATGACAAGGGTGAAGCTTGGTTTTGGAAAAAGTCGGACCCCTGTAAGACACAGATATACAATATATGAATTAATGAAGAGCAGTCATTTGTTTTAAAACACTAAAACAATAGCCAGGTAATGTGATTTCCCATGAGCCCCACGGCTCAGAAATTGGCACCTAGCCAAGAGTTCAGTGAAAGTAGACAGAGGATACACTCCAGCAGAAAGAAACACACAATGCTTTCTTTGTCTAAAGATTAAATGAATGTTAGCACAGTAGACTAAACCTGTGGTGGTGACGTATGCCTGTAAACCCAGGGTCTGGGAGACTCAGGCATGGGGGTCATGAGGTCTAGGCCGACTGGAGCTATGTAACAAGACCCTTCTTGAAAATCGGAATTTGGAAACAAAAAGCTAAAGACTTATAGTTTATGGATGAGGTGTCAGAATTGAAGCAGTTCTGATGAGGTCATGAATGAATCTTCTAAAATTATTGTATACTTTATAATAGTTCCTGCCTTGCATTGCTCCCTCTTGTGGGAAGGCGCTGTCAGCCTGGAGCCGCAGAGAAAGCCGGGCAGGGTGAGGCTTGTTTGGCAGGTGCCAGTGTTCTGTGCAGTGTCCAGGCACAACTATGTGTTTTTTGGCATCCTGAGCCGTGGCTCCTGGTGGGGGGAGCTGGCTGAGGCTCTACTGAAGCCGCACACTGATGGAAAGAGCTTTGCTGGCTACCAGCACTGATGAACTTGATGCTGTATCACTCACTGCTGGCCACTTAGCACAGCTGCCAGCTCTGCGCAGTGCCCATGCTGTTTTCTGAGAGATAGCCAAAGCCAGCAGGGACCATGGGAAACAGGAGGTAGCTGTGTGGGGCTGAGCTGTGGATACCTGTGTGGGATATCCACACAGAGGTCCTGCTGTGGGATACCTTGAGTGTGGCTGGCTACTTCTTACGCAGTATATAAATGCATTATTTACTGTTGGGTATCACTTTAAGCTTTGCAATAAACCTGTTTGGGGGTGATTAACTCCAACTGTGGGAGATTAGGTCTGGCTCCTGGGCACTGCTCTTGAAGCCTCTGCCTAGACTTAGTACAAGACACTACACCACTGCACAGGTCACACCCTGCTCTTCCTTCTCTCCTGCTGCCCCAGGAAGCCAGAGCCCTCTTGTAGGACAGGCAGCCCAAAGCACACAGCCACATGATGCTTGGTCTCTGCCACCCTGCTTCCCTTGAGAAGGGAGTCCCATCTAAACACCTGGAGACAGGACTCTCATGGGGTGGGGAACCCAGCAGCAGTGTACAAGCAGTTGTACAGCACTTGGTAGCTTGGTTCATTCCAGCAAGGTGAGGAAGAAGAGAGAGATCAGTTAGCTGAAAATTACTTTTGAAGAATTTTAAGATGTGAGTAATCTCTAAAATATATTGTTGTAGAAATTATTTTTGTATTGAGGCAAGATCTCATGTAGCCCAGGGATAGCCTCAGAGAACACTAAGTCGATGAGGATGACCTTGAGCTTCTGATCCTCCACTACATCCACTTTATCCAGTGTGAGGGAGTGAAACCCAGGGCCTAAGGCCTGCTAGGCAAGCACTCTGCTGCCTGAGCCACATCCCCAGCCCCTGAAATAATGTGTTAGTGACTCATCTCAAAAACAAGTGAAGAACAGATTCAGGGAGAATCGGGAGTCATAGGAAAGACTTGAAAACCAGGAAGGCACAACAGAATTATAAATTCCATAAACCAACAAGTGAACAGAATGGTCATTTGGTCAGCTGTCATTTGCAAGCTAAAGATGAGGCCTGTGAAATGAAGTAAGCGAGAAGCCCATGTCATCTGCAATCAAGGGGCTAGAAAACCATGGGCAGCAGATGAGTTGAACCTGATAGCATTAAAGTCAGACCACACTAAGGTCAACATGACTTGGCTCCTTCCATCTATTCACTCAACAAATATTGTAGATTCCTATTATGTGGATCCTGAGAATTCAAACCAAATGTATCTTGGTCCTCAAGAGCCTCACAGGTTAGTGAAACTGGTAAAAACTGGCTGAGAAAGACTGATAACTTTGTGGAACATAGCTGAGACTTCCTGCCTGCTGGGAGTGAGCGGACTGCGGGCCCTGAAACGCAGAAAGCCATCCCCATCCTGTCTAGCTGCCACCTCTGGCAGCCCATTCTCAGGCTCTCTGAAAATCCAGTTGTATATCCACTAGTGTTTACTAAATGGAGAATGGCCACTGACTGTTTCTTATGATTCTATATGGTCATCCCTTGGGCCCAGTGAGACCAAGCAATCTCCTTTGTAATGGAAGAATATTCTGGTGGAATATAGAAGACCCCTCCATTCTATAGTGGTTTCATTCTTGGTTCTGTGTAACTGGGTTGGCCACAATGATACCATTCTCAGATGTGCTTAACCAGTGGATGGCTAGTAAGAATTCCCAATTCACTGCCGTGGAGTGGATTGGACTGCCATGGTGGTTCTAAATGACAAGGTCACTTCGGACTCAGGACCAGTCATGAGTGTGTCTGCCCTGCTGTGTTGGAGAGGGTCAACATCATTGGTGAAGAAGAAAAATCCAGGAATAAGGAAGAAGGCTGGATTCTGCCCTACAGCATCCTGGACAGGCTTGACTACACCATTTGAGGAGCTCAGTGCTAAATGAAAACACAGAGCTCTTATTTAAAGATGAAGAATTCTAAGACCATGACAAAGAATACCAAGTCTTGTTGGGGAACCATTATGAGTACTGCGTTCTGAAGCTCACCTACCCATGAGGTTAGCTCTCTGAGCTGTGTGAAAAAAAGTAAACTAAGTAGCTACTGTAGGAAACCATTAGGAGGAATCAAAAAGGGAAACAGGACATGAGATAAAGGACATCTGGGAGGCATGGAGTTGGACCCACAGGTAACAGAGTTAACTGACCTAACAGGCCCTGTGGCCCATGGTACTGCTTTAGAACTACGAAAGGCCTAGATAATAGGGCATCTAGGAACGAGGTACACTTTGGATTTGGGGGTAAACAATGAGATCAGAGTCAACTTATCCAGTACTCATCTCCTTCAAACCAGAGATGGAGCTGGCCTCATGCCATGTGATCATTAGGATCTAGAGGCTCCACAGATACTGGCTGCACCCAAGGGCTAAGATAGTGAAGTAAACCCTGGTGGAATTCACTGGCAGTCACTGACCCAGCCATGCTATACGGCTGTAGCAATGAGGCTTGCTGTCTTAAGATCTGACTATGCCAAAGAAGACGCCATCTGTGGTTGGTTGTGTTCACTGAAGGGCGCAGGACCAATGCCCCTCTCCTGGCATCAGAAGGCCAGCCCTGCTTAGCCTCAGTGACTGATTGAAGAGTGGGCAACTACCCTTGCATCCCACGCTTCATGACTTTCTCCTTCCCATGAGCGATGTGTGGGCTGCGGATGCCAGAGCCCCAAGAAGGCTTCATGGTGTAGTGGCCCTTGAGCCATGTTTGTTTAGTAGACAAATGAGAAGCTGGAACTGTTTCTCAGTTGATGCCAATTGGTTCTTTAGTTAATGCTGAATTTCTTATTCCTTATTTCATTTTTGTTTTCTTTATCAAAGACATTTCTAAGATCTGCTTAAAAGTCATCATTTAAACAGTTTAGAATGGTTTAGAATCATTGCTAGTTCCAGGAGCTGGTACTTCTTGGCATAGGATGCAGCTTTTTGTTTACAATATGTTATTTTTTCCTATGACAGGTAAGTTTATTTTTATTGACATAGTAAATTACATATTTATGGGAGGTGGAGCAATAACTTGATATATGCATATGATCTGTAATGATCAAATTAATTATTTCTACATCTTCAAGCATTTACCACATATTTGTGTTGGAAGCCTTTAACTTTTCACTTTTTAAAAATGTTATTCTTTGCACACTCGCTTTATTTACAAATGTCTAATAAGCTGCTACAATCTATAATCTCCCAACTGTGCTATGTTAGGAACACTAATATTCCTTCAGCTGTAGTTTGGTCCAATAGCCAACTTTTCTCTCTTCTGCCCCTTAACACCCCCCCCCCCCATTCTCCAGTAGCCACTGCCAGGGTCTCTACATTTACAAGATGACAGTTTCAGCTGCTAGGTCAGGAACATGTATGTATGTATCTTTCTGTGCCCAATTTCATGTGACATTGTGTCTGTCTTCAATACCATCCATGTTGCTTCAAATGACAGGATTCCATTATTTATGTGGCTGAATACTATAACATTATACATACATCCTTCATTAGAAAAAAATCTGTCCTTCAGTGGAGTCTAGGGTGGTCTGACATCTTGTCCCCTGTGTGCTGTGCTACAATGGGATTTGCAGGTGTCGCCCCAGGACACCCTTCGGCTCCTTTGAGTGTGTGGTGACTATTGGATTGCTGGGTGATCCGTACTTGTTTTTGCTAAGGATCCGCCACACTCTATGATGTCTGTCATTGGTTACTCTCTTGGCAACAGTACGCAAGGGCTTCCCTTTCTCTCCTTTATCAGCACTTAGCTTTTTCTTTTTGGTCATGGCCACTTTACTGGAGTAAAGTGGCTTCTTATTGTGGTTTGGAATTGCATTTCCCTGATGATGAACTTTTTTTTAAATAAACATGTTGGCCTAACATGGCCCTGGAGAATGCTGCACATGTTCTGTGGTTGAAGGGAGTATTCTATGACACCTAAAGTTATTAGTCTATAAAGATTTCACACCAGACACTTCTTCATTTTCTGCTGTTATAATAAACATTGCTCAAAGTAGGGGTCTGATTTAAAAATAAAATTATGAAGATAGCAAAAGATTTAAAAAAACTTCAATGAAGAAAGGTATTTGACAGTTCTTATTCTTGTATTTGAGACTTTCTCACACACTCGTAGGTACAAATACATTTTTTAAGTGTGCTTTTCTCATGGAAAATTTAGCATTCTAAGATGGTTTACTTTTTGTCACTCTCTTAGTCTTAAAGTTGATGCTCTGGCTGACTATCCAGGTTCTCCACAGGCCCATGTGGAGTACCTGCTCTCCAGCTGGAAGTGCTGTTTTAGGAGGTGCCCAGAACTTTTGGAAGGGGTCCCTCATCAGAAGAACTACATCACAGGATATGCTTTGGAGGGGTGTATCTGGTCCTAAGCTCCTTCCTCCTCTCTGATTTTCCTGGCCACCATCAGGTGAGCAGCCTGTGCTACCTGGTGTTTCCCATGTCCCATTTCAGGTCCAAACAACGGAGTCAACTGACTAGAGACTGTAAGCAGGTACTCCGTGTACAGCACTGCAGCTGTCACAGCCATGGGGGCTGGCTGCAGTCTACCATCTGTCATAGCATCCCTCCAGCTGCTTGGCTTCAGTTTGTGCCGTTTCTCATACTTTTACTTTGAACTATTTGTGTCTTTGAATCTCAGGTCTTTCTTAGGCTTAGACCTTAAACAGTTTCCCCTGGGGGCTGGAGAGATGGCTCACAGGTTAACAGCACTGACTGTTCTTCCAGAGGTCTTGAGTTCGATTTCCAGGAACCACATGGTGGCTCACAGCCATCTATGGTGACATCTGGTACCCTCTTCTGTATACTGTATACATAATAAATAAATAAATCTTTAAAAACAACAACAACAAACCAGATTGTGCCTCTTGTGGATAATATGACTGCATCATTTTATTTTATACTCTGATAGCTGTTGTCTTCCGAACACTAGAGTGTTAAATCAGTTAATGTAATTGCTTATAAGACTTTTTCTGCCATTTTTCTCACAGGTCTTGTGCATTTTCATGCTTCTGTTCCTTCATTATTGCCCACCTTTGCATTAAACACACTCCAACTATACAATATAATACTTTTGGTCCTTTATATTATTCTCTTTAAAAGTCATTTTCTTAGTGGCTGTTCTGAGGATTATATTTCACTTTTTAATTGAACGTAATCTACTCCAATTAATACAGGCTTAATTTTAATAGTATATGAACATTTCCTTCTAGATAATGGTGTATCCCTGCCTTTGTGTTGCTAATCTGAAAATTACATATTGATACATGAGGAGCTGGAGGGGAGTTTTATGATGGTGTAGTTTCTAAAGTGGCAAGAGAGAAAGTTACAAACAAGGGTTAGTCTCCTATGTGTGTATATACGGTTCTTACTGATGCTTTTGATTTGTGTCCGTCAGAGTTACTATTTTCTCACTCAGCATTTAGTATTTCTTGTAGGATAAACTTACTAGTCACGGCTCTTTTGTGTACCTGTGGACAGTGTGTCCATGAAGTCTGTTTTTACTATCTGGCAATGCCTTATTTTTTTGGTCATTTTGAAGTGTGCTTTAGACAGGATTCTTGACTAGCAGCAGTCTTCATCTCCTTGAACACACCCCCATCTGCACTGCCCTCTGACCCCCGTCGTGTCTGCACGTTTTAACGTCAGTTGATAATCTGAGGAGCACATGATGTCATGTTTGCTTTGCTTCCTTTACAACTTCCTTGGTCTACGGCACATCCCCATGTAGATGTCTATTCTATGGAGCGCTCACTGAGCCTCTTGGATGTGGAAACCCAGTATTTCCCACTATGTGTAAGTTTTTAGTCCTGTGTCTTCAAATCTTCTTCTCGACTCTTTTTTGCCTTCCCATCTGGTATTCCCTGTGCACACCTTGGTGTGCCTGATGGCTTTGCACAGGTCTTGGGGCTCTGTGTACATCCTGGTGTGCCTGATGGCTTTGCACAGGTCTTGGGACTCTGTGTACATCCTGGTGTGCCTGATGGCTTTGCACAGGTCTTGGGGCTCTGTGTTCATCCTGGTGTGCCTGAAGGCTTTGCACAGGTCTTGGGGCTCTGTGAACATCCTGGTGTGCCTGAAGGCTTTGCACAGGTCTTGGGGCTCTGTGAACATCCTGGTGTGCCTGACGGCTTTGCACAGGTCTTGGGACTCTGTGTACATCCTGGTGTGCCTGATGGCTTTGCACAGGTCTTGGGGCTCTGTGTACATCCTGGTGTGCCTGACGGCTTTGCACAGGTCTTGGGACTCTGTGTACATCCTGGTGTGCCTGATGGCTTTGCACAGGTCTTGGGACTCTGTGTACATCCTGGTGTGCCTGACGGCTTTGCACAGGTCTTGGGACTCTGTGTACATCCTGGTGTGCCTGATGGCTTTGCACAGGTCTTGGGGCTCTGTGTACATCCTGGTGTGCCTGATGGCTTTGCACAGGTCTTAGGGCTCTGTGTACATCCTGGGTGCCTGACGGCTTTGCACAGGTCTTGGGGCTCTGTGTACGTCCTAGTGTGCCTGAAGTTCTTCTCATTTTTCTTTACTCATCCTTCTTCCTGTTCCTCAGAGTGGTTTTATCTTATTTGGCTTAATTTCAGTTTCAGAAATTCTTTCTTCTGCAGATCAGACCTGCTATAGAAGTCCTGGAAAGAGGTTTTCATTTCAGTAGCTGTACTTTTGAATACTATAATTTCTCCTTGGTTCTTTTTGGTTCCGACTCCTATTTTTTTTTTTTTTAAGCTATCTTTACTTTCTGTATATGGATGCTTTGCTTGCATGTATGTCTGTGCACATGTGTGCCTGGTATCTGAAGAGGCCAGAAGGTGGCGTCCTGTCCTCAGGACTGATGTTGCAGACTATTGTGAGCCACCTTGTGGATGGCTGGGCATGAACTGTGGTCCTCTGAAGAGTAGCCGGTGGTCTCAACCTCCGAGCCATCTCTCCAGTCCTACTTGTTCTGACTGTACACCGATTTTGCTATTGATGAGACCACATTCTTATACTTCAGCTCTCTGAACATTTTTGTTTCCTTTAACTCTTTGAACATATAGATGATTCAAGTATTTTTTTCTGGTAAGCTGAAGATGAAAATCTGGACATCCTCACACATCTTCTGAAAACTGCCCTTTGTTCTTTTACATGGATATACTTTCTAATTTGTGTATGTTTTGTAATTTTTTGTTAAGTACACGATGTTTTGAGTATGTACAACACGGTATTTTGGAAGATAGATTCTTGTCCCACCCCTACTTCAAGTTTTTGTTGCAGTTTTTTTATAACTCTTTATAATAACCTTCTACAAAATGCTGTCAAATTCTCTTCTCTGATGTCTGTGACCACTGGGGTCTGTTCAGTAAAGTTTGTGGGTCAGAAATTAGAATACATATTGTTTCCTCTCTCTCTCTCTTTCTGTGTATGTGTGTGTGCGCGCGTGCACCTAAAGGAGGTCAGGAGACAGCATACAGGAGTATTTCTCCCCCTGTACTATGTGGGCCTTGGGGAATTGAACTCAGGCCCTTATGCTTGCTGCAAATGCCTTTACCCCAAGCCATCTGGCTGACCCCTGGAGATTTAGGTGGCTCATTCAGCCTCCCACCCTTTGCTGAGAAGATTCTATGGGTTGGGGTATGCCTTCAATTCTTACTTGTATCAACCCTCAAGGTCAGTCAGAGATCCATGCTGTGTCCAGTCTTCCCTGGGTGCCCACACAGTCATCCCACACAGATTCCCAGGAATACGTCAACAATTCTGAGAGCTCCTCGTGGCCTTCGCATGCCCCGCCCCTGACCTTATTCTCCTCTAACTGCTCCTGCTCTTGCCTCCATCTTAGGTAAATATCATGTTAAACCCAGGCCTGGTTTAAACTATTTAGTAACAATGCCCTGGTGTTAGGACCTTTGTTAATGAGCAAACTCTGAGTCAAATCAAATAAAGTCAGGCCCTAAAAATGGGCTTTTCCAGGGAGTTGACATGAAGTCAAATAGTGACAAGTGTCTTTGGAATGTGGCTCTGAGGGACACTGGACCTATCTTGCCACCTTCAGTGGCTGCTAGGCTACTTGTTACATTGGCTGTTATGGCCCGAGTCTGCTGTCTCCATGGCCATGGGGTTGAAGCAAGATGGAGACAGGGCAAATACCAATGAGTCTGTTGTTCTGGGAGCCACTGTTTCCAGTAACAAGCAGCCTTCACTGCTGGAGTCTTTGGTTCAAGTCCAGACTGTCAAACATGCTGGTCTGGGTCATTTTCTCCTGCCTGCCCCATTTCGTTTATGGAGGAGCAGATTTTGAGAAGTCCCTATTCTACCATTTGAGGTGGTGGTGCTGGGGTGTTCCCCCATGGATAGCAATTCTGTACCGTCCCTTAATGGTATGTTTAGGATGAACTGAAGAATGCTTTGTTTTAGCCTAAATGTCTTTCTCTGTTGACCATTAGCTCCATGAGTATGCTCATGGCAATGAGGTGACCTTATAGGTCACTTTTTAACTTGCTGTGGAGTTGTTTATCAGGAGTCAAAATGGTCAGTAATATGTTAGAGGAGGCCATGGGGGTTCAAGGCACTGTGTGTGGACTTTGTGGTACTGCACTTACTCCAAACTGTTCTGACCTTCTTCCTGTGCTCTACATCGGTGCTTCTCAACCTTCCTAAGGCTTTGACCCTTTAATACAGTTTCTCATGTTGTGATGACCCCCCAATCACAAAATTATTTTCTCTGCCACCTCATAATTGTAATTTTGCTTCTGTTATGAATTGTAATACAAATATCTGTGTTTTCCAATGGTCTTAGGAGATCTCTGTGAAAGGCTTATTCAATCTCTCAAAGGGGTCATGACCCACAGGTTGAGAAGCACTATTCTGGACAATGTGTTTGTGTATCTGGAGATAGAGGGTGTTCATTAAGATGTCCACCTAAATCCTGGGGGATAAGGGTTTTATAGCGAGCGCTCTGCAGTGAGTTAGGTTACAGATGCAATAGCTATGGGCAGAGACACGCGAGAGCATCCTGAATCCCTAAGCAGCACAGCAACAGTCACAAGGTAGAGGTGAGAGCTTGAAAAGCTATGCTGTCTGAGGAAGCCCAGGAAGGGTGACAGTTCACTGAGTGAACACTTAAGGAAAGAGAAGCTTACTGGGACTATGACTGTGCTGTGTGACCATGAAATTCTGTTCCCTGCCATAATCACCTCCCTGCTTACAGCTAGAGATGGGAAGGCTTTGAACACTGTTTATATGTAGTGTACATGTGTATGTGCATGCATGTTCATGCCGCAGTGCCCACATGGAGGTTGGATAACCGCAGGAGTCCTCTGTCTCCTTTACTGTGTGGGTCCCCGAGCTTGAACTAAGAGTTACCTTTACCTGGGCTCTGGGATATCTTTTAACCTGGTGTCCAAAGCCTCCTGTTGATAAATGTGAGAGGAAGTAACTGACTATGCATCTACCACTGCCTGGGCCGGGAGACAGAACTGAACACCAAAGAATTGTTCCTAGCTCTGAAGCAAAAACTCCCTCATTCTTAGAGTGAGGGCTGTGAGGACACTTAGCATGTGAGGGTGCTGACCGCCATGTCTGTGAGGTCACTTAGAATGTGAGGGTGCTGACCGCCATGTCTAACAACCTATATTTGTTACCTAGGACCTTCATGATAAAATGAGAGAGGTGGCTCCTGCAAGCTGTCCCCCGTTTCGCAGGGTGCCCAGGGTGCCCCCACAGATGCAGTAATTAAAACAATAGCTGATTAAAATGACCATCTCCTAAGAATCCAGAATTGGGACTCAAGTTATGAGCACAGCAGAAGTCCACCTAACATAATCATCTTAGGGTCTGGCACCCCAACAAAGATGACAGACAACTACAGAGCAAGACGACCAACTGCTCAATGGGAGTCAGGATCTCCAAGGACCACAAGGCATTTCTAAATGCTTTCCCTACAATTTACTGAATCAGCATACAAAACAACGAGGCTCACTTTGGCATTTGAAAACATCTGTATCATGGGCTGGAGGGATGGCTCAGAGGTTAAGCGCTTGGGTTTATCTTCCCAAGGTCCTGAGTTCAATTCCCAGCATTCACATGGTAGCTCACAACCATCTATAATGAGATCTGGTGCCCTTTTCTGTACACTGTATACATAACAAGTAAATTTTTTTAAAAAAAACCATCTATGTCGGGGCTGGAGAGATGGCTCAGCGGTTGAGAGCACCGTCTGCTCTTCCACAGGACCCAGGTTCGATTCCCAGCACCCACATGGCAGCTAACAACTGTCTGTAGTTCCAGTTCCAGGCAAACACCAAGGCAAATAAATAAATAAAGTTTAAAAAAAAAACCCATCTATGTCATTACACACGGGTCTCATCCATCCTCTTCCCTCTCCTGCTTAGCCCCTCCCTTGCTGTCCCCTCCTGACACTGCCTTTTCTGCGCCCCCTCCCTTAAAACCATCTCCCTCCTCAGTCCCTTGTCCACTTTAGACACACACATGTACACAGACAGACACACACATGTATACAGACAGACACATGTATACAGACAGACATACACATGTACAGACAGACACACATGTATACAGACAGACACACACATGTATACAGACAGACACACACATGTATACAGACAGACACACACATGTATATAGACAGACACACATGTATAAAGACAGACATACACTCAGTTACACAAACACAGATGTACCCATATAATTTAAAGCTAAAGTCTATATGTAGGAGGAACATTTGGTGCCCATCTTTCGGAGTCTGTCTTTTTTGCTTTTAACATAACACCAGCTGCACCCCTTTCTCCCACAGATGTGATGAGTTCATTTCTTTCTATGGCTGAATAATGTGGCACAAGTGCATAATGAAATCTTATCTGCCTAAGCTATTAAATTACCTATGAAGTCCAGCTCAAGTTAACTTTGACACAAGGCTTTACTGCCCCCTAGTGGCAGATATGAATATTAACATACTCTAAAGTTAGTTTTCTAAAAGCTATGCATCAGTATATTGACAAATACTTGCTTTGAACTGTACTTTCAAAAATAAGTTAAAATCACCAGATCCTGGTTAGATCTGGGCAGTGCCATGAAGAATGGATAGGCTGGTTGTTGGCTCCATCAATGGGGAAATGAAGGCCAAGCTTAGGCCTCTGCAGGGTGCTGTCACAATAGGGTCATAAGCCAAGGCCACTTAGCTACAAGATAAATAGGAACCAGAGAGTAAGGGAAACAGTCAAACCTTCCACAGTCAGAAGAACACACAAAATCAAAATTACATACAACTGGCTGATGTGTTTAATGTTTGTGCCAACCTAACAAAATGAAACTTTGCTGGGGTAGAAGAAATATGTACTACTAACATTTTGATATAGTATAAAAAGCACCCCATTCCCAATTGTGACCCCTCATTGTGACTTAAAAGGAATCACAGGCTTCACATGTTTTTCATTCTACACAATTTAAAAATTTAACAAAAGAACAATAAATGAGTCCCCCCTCACCAGTTTTACAAAGAAAAACTTTGAAAAAGGAAAAGTCTTTTCTCAGAGGTGAGGATTCCAGCCCAGAAGGTCTAGCTTGAGCCAGTTCTGGCTCAAGTCTTGGAGGATCATGTTAGTGCTCCCCACACACAGAGGGACTCACAAACCATGTTAGTGTCCCCTCACATGGCTCACACCTAAAGATGTTAAACAGAAGAAAATGACATCCTAAACTATGCTCTATTTAATAATGTGAGAAGTAGGGCCAAGATTGCAATCTCTGTGTGCTGATCACACAGCCATCACTTGCCCTCTGTCATCCTGGTGCTAGCTCAGACAGAAGGATGGGTCAGTGGAGGAGCATTAGCAGACGTTGGTAGATAATGGAGATGAAGATGCCTATACATCCACCCACACATCTGGACAGCTGCTTATGGTTATGGCAAGTCTTCCAGACACAAATTTTTAAAACACCTTGAATGTGCCACAAGTAACTCTTCATAAACCCGATGAAAAATTTTTCACTTAAAATTCTCATTTCCAAAAAATATGAAACTGGTTTCTTTTTCCCTCAGTTATAATACCTGGACCTCTCACTGGACCTCTGATGGAGCAGGTCAGGGACAAGTCTATGCCTCAGTGTGGGGTCCCTGGATTTACACATATTTCAATAAATCATGGAATTATACAGCACACATTGTATGTCTAGTAAAATATCTGCAAAGTGGTCAGAGCACACGACTGAGGATGTCATAAGCCCTAGCAGGGACTGACTACTGATCAGTTAAATTGGTACAGCTCAAGCTGTCCTCTAAATACCTTTGTTTATATCCACATACAAGACAAAGGGGACTCTAAGCTTTATCCGAGAAGTCCCTCTTTGCAGCAAATAAATAAACCTATGGCTGCCCAAGGTGCTGAGAATAGCTGATGGCTGAGAGGTCAGCCTTGAACAAGGTATATATAGAAGAGGGAGCAGGACTGTGGGAGCTGGAGGGCAGACAGGGCCATGAGCTCCATCCTCTGAACACAGTACAGCTGCTGTGACCCTGAATTCACAACAGCTGCCATTATCTGACCCGAGGCTGCACAAGACTGGCTCTGTCAGCAGTCCAGAGGAGGGAAGGGGGTCATGGGGTCCCCAACTGTTGGCTGACAGACTCTCAGTTGTACCCATTGGTGAGCCCATCATGTTCCAATGGACAGGTCCAAGCCCAAGGTAATACAGATGACCAAAGTCAAACTCAGTGGGTCACAAACAGAGATTTTAGAAAGTGTTTTGTAGGGAGGAGGAGAGGGATGGCAGGGGTGAGAGGGAGATAAAGAGAGTTGGGGGTGTAATTCTAATGAATGATATACAAGCACGAAATTGTCCAGGAACAAACTGCTGCAGAATGACAGATGGAGTAGATTGTATAAAGGATGGTAACAGCTGCAGAAAGGAATTAGTTTTAAATTTAGTTTAAGTAAGTTGAAAATATATTAAAATTAGTAGCAATTTTAAAATTATTTCATTTAAAAATTCAAGTTTTTTAAAGATTTATTTATTTGTTATGTATACAGTTACAGAAGAGGGCACCAGATGTCATCTTAGATGGCTGTGAGCACCATGTGGTTGCTGGGAATTGAACTCAGGACCTCTGGAAGAACAATCAGAGTTCTTAACCTCTGAGCCTTCTCTCCAGCCCAAAAAGTAAAGTTTTATTTTTTATAACTAAATTCATTACATTTAATTAAAATAATTAGCAATAACCCTAACCAAAGTTTTTTGGTCTTTTTGCTAAAAGCAGCATGCCACACATGTCAGGACGGCACTGTCTGGTGTGGCTGAAGTAGCCCAGCACGGGTAACAAGTGTGACCTGAATGTTAAAAGTTCTGCAGAAACTCAAATTTGTAGTCAGTGTCTCACAAGGGCAGAGGGCAGAGGACGCACTAGGAGAGAGTCCTGGCTAGAGTGCTGGTGGCAGTCCTGTATCTCACTACACTTGTCACCTGTGCAACTCACTCTATACATATCTACTCATGCCAGCTCCTTATAGACTATGAGAAAGTGAGCACGTCTCATTCAGGACTCTTTACCTCTATGGTCCCTCCTGCTTGGGACCTAACTGCATACAGCAGGCACTCAATCATGTCTGGGGCTGACTAAACTAAAGGAAGATGGAAATATAAACATGATCACACAACTCAGGATGTTTCCCAGAAGTTTAGACACTATTGTGATGTAACACACAGGGAACTGGATACACTCATTTTGTATTTATAGTCACATACACATTCTTGCACTAGTCTCCAGAAGTTACAGTGGATATGTAGATAAGTCACACCATTCAAATGGCTACAGATGCTATCTTCTCCAGCACTCTAAGGCTAGACTGCCTGCCTGATGACTCACAGACTTCAGTCATAGCCAGTAGTAGTTCCGACTGTGATGAGGTCATCTGTGCTTCTCACTACAGCAGCAAACAGTGTGAATGAACTAAGTGTCAAGTGTGACTCCCCTGTGTACACCATGGCATCTACAGTGCCCAGCATCTCGCCACATTTTAAAGAGGCAAGCAATTCATATAAACTAGGACGGAGAGAAGACATACTGTTCGGTAAAGAGCAAAATATGGAAACATTTACTACACTTTCTAAATGTTGAAACATGAACAGACCTAAATAAAGCTCAAAAGGCCTGGACACTTCTAGGCACCTGACAACAGAGGCTGCTGCGTGTGTGGAGAGAGAACCGCTATTTGCTTACTGGTGTTGCCTGAACATTTTCTATGGATGAAATGTGGAAAAAGAGAAAAGCAAGAATGTAAAGGTGGAGAGCAGCCAATAAGCCTTCCTCAACTACTGACGACGTGGAGGGGGTGGGGTTACAAATGAGGGCTGGGGCTTTGCTCCTCACAGGGAGGAGGCACCTCCCTCCGCCTTCAGGAGCACACAGGTATTCTTTACAAAGTGAGTGGGGTAGGTTCCTACAGAGAAGATAGTCGCAATGACTGACGGCACCATTATCTAACATGAGACATAGACTCATAGAATTAGAAGGATTGAGGAAAGACACACTGGTTATGCATGACACAGCAATGGGAAACGAGTGATTAGGCACTCTTATTAGTATGACAATATGGTCTTCCAATATTCTGTTAAATAAATGAAAAATGTTTTTATTCATTTTATTTTTTATCGTAGTTGATTTGTTCAGCAATTAGACAAAAGATTTGGTGGATAAATATCACATAATTTCTAAAGTCTGGGGTCACATGCACCAGTACCTGATTGTATTACTACTGACCAGCTGCTGAGTCGCTTCCTGGCTCCCATGATCCTTCTGAGTGGGACTGCTCCTCCCCTACATACTCCTTCTGTTCTACTTGGTCATTCTGCCAAAAAGGCTCTGCCTCTTCCACATGCTTCCTTTCTTGGAATGGTGCTTTCTGTGAGGAGTCTCTGTTTAGAAATGGCTTCTGAGTCTGGGATATGGTTGGCTCCTGTAATTCTAAACTCACCGAGGGATCTGTCATTGTGTCAGCACCACTCAGCATGTCTTCCGACCGCATGGAGGGCTGTGTGCCTTCCTTATGCTCGTAATTGTTTAGCCTTCTTTCAACCACTTCACGGATCAACACTGAAAAGTTCAGAGGTCACTGTGAGTTTCCATGCGTTTCTTATAGCGACACTACTAGAGAGCATCACTTTGGCCTGTCCCCTTCCCATTAACCTTTATAAATTTAGCATGTACAACAGCTATCCATTAATGCAACAACAGGTTACATTCTTTGCCCCTTTGAGTACCAAGTACAAAGCAACAACAGAAGATATTACATGATGAAAATATAGAAAACCCAGAACCACAGAGTTAATACAACTGATAAACCAAGTGTAAGAACCACCACCAAACCACTGTTCCTTCTCCACTGAGAAGTTTAGAAACAGCTCTTATCAAAAGTAACTTACTGTCAAGCACGGTTCTTCCCACCATGCTGTGTTCCATAGTTTTTTCAACTTCGTTCATTAGCCATGGAAGGAATCCGACCTCAATGTCTGCAATAAAAAAATTCATTAAGGCATTTCTGCAAATCATTAGGCAGTATGTGCTTCCCCAATGTAATGCTGCTCAGCAGCACCGTCTTTCCAACTTAAAACATTAGACTCACACAGCCTAACTTCTGCTGTACTCTTTATATATGTTCTGTCCAACTTCCCTTCTTCTGCAGTAGAAGTGGTATTTTACAATTATGAGGCTTTCCAGAGTCAAAATACAGCTGGGCCCATAGGCACCATCTGAGATGAGAAAGGAGGAGGGGCAGAGGGAAGATGCTCTGGGAAAACTGCACTCAAGTGGGCCAGAAGCCTGAGCACGGGCATTGCTGGGAAAGAGAATTCCCTGGAGGCCAGAGCCAATGGGAAGGGGCCGTCTAGAAAGCACTGCTGATGAGGGGAGACTAAGTGCTTCTGTTAGTAGAAACTCCGCTCCAACTTCAGTGGGAAATCACTGTGCAGGCACTCTAGCAAGACTACCCACTGGATCTATACTCAAAGTTTCAAGATGATTTTTAGGGCATCTACCTAATAGGATGATGACAGAGAGTGATAGAATACAGTATTTGCTAATTATATTACATATCTCAGTTAAGATTTTTTTATTTTCAAGCTTTAAACTATGTAACACAAAAAACTAAACCAAACCAAACAAAACCCCCAAACAAATATTACTGTTCTCTGTGACCAATAGTCTTAGTCTAGTCTTATGGTTTGGATCTTAATCATTTCCACAAAGTTCCTGGTTCCCAGCTACGCTGTGCTGGGAGGTGGGGCCTAGTTGAGGAGGTGTGTGCTCTTGAAGGGTGGGCTGGGACCACTTCCCTTCTGTTTACTGTAACAGCTTTGATTTCACTCAAAGGCCCAGAAACAAGGGAGTCAAATGGCTGTGTATGAATCTATATTGAAGTTCCTGAACTCTGAGCTAAAATCACTCTTTCAACCTTACGGGGACAGAGGTGTGTGTGAGGGTGTTTTGCTTCAGTGACAGCTGAGTGACAGCCTAGAAGAAGGAAAGGTAGGAGGTGAAGGAACAGCACTGCTGTAGTTCCATGTCACCTGGGACCTGAGCTGCCGTTCCTGGCTGTCAACATGATTACACCTGGAATTATCTAAAGCAGAAGCAGCTGGGCACACTTGTGAGGGATCTTTCCTTGACTGGATTATTTGAGGTGGAAACACCCACCTAAGACCTAGGTCACACATTCTGGTGGCAGCCTATACAAAGGACATGGAAGGAAGAAGCTTTTGCTTTTTGTCTGCTTGCTCTCCTGCTCACTGGCAAGCGCATCCCTTCCCTGGTAGTAGAGCCTACTTCCGGATTCCAATGTACACTGAAGGCCAGCTGAGATATCCAGTCTCCTGGACCAAACTACTTATTGGATAAGCCATTCTTGACAAATCCTGTTCCATTTCTCTAGAGAGCCCTGATTAATACAGATTTTGGGACCTGGGGTGAGGTTACATCTTCTGCTAAGGGTGCAGAGACTTCCTCAGGGAGACAAATGCTCAGCCTCAGTGGGGTCCTCCCATACATCTCCATCCCAAGTTACAGGATGTCATTCTTTACCAAGTGATGTCTGAATTTTAGCCATCAACACCTTGAAGCTGGTACTCGAATTTTTGTTAAATTCAGCCAATCTTAGAATGAGGACTTCAGTTTGATTTTCTGTAACCTGTGCTCTGTGGCTGCTGGAGAGAAGATTATCTTCTGCACATACCTAGAAACCTCTAGACTTTTATATGCATCTTGAGCCAGTCAATTTTATCACTGAGTTTACTGTTATCCTGAGATAACACCTAGTGCTAGCAGTTGGTAATTTTATCATGGAACTCACTGTTCTGTCAGTTTGTCCAGAGATGCCAGGAGCAACCAATCAGCATATGAAGTGGGATTTGGCACTTTTGTGACTTAAGGGCGTGTACTCTGGGCCAGTGCAGGTTTGGAGTTTACTTATGAACAACTTTATAGCTGTAGCCTTGGCTGGAGAGATGGCTCACTGGATAAGAGCACCTGTTGTTCCTGCAGAGGACCCAGGTTCAATTCCCAGCACCCTCATGTGGGTCACAGCCATCCACAATTCCAGTCCCTGGAGGCACATGATATAAACATACATGCAAGCAAAACACTCACATAAAATAAAATAAAATAAAATAAAATAAAATAAAGCTGTAGTCTTAAGGTGTGGCCAAAAGTAGTTTAAAGTTTTCTGCTATGAAGACAGTACTCTGGTTTTTGTTTTGTTTTGTTTTTTTTTAACTGCCTAGAAGTAAGCTTTGTTTTGGACAAGTGGATTTTTTTTTGTTGCATTTTTTACATTTATATTGTTAAATTTGTTGTTAAAAAGGTTGTTAAATAAATATTGACTTTAATAATATATATGTTTGTGATAATTATCAGGCTTATTAATCAAGTCACATTTTGCACCCAATGCCCCACACACACACACTCAGAGGCTAATCTCATGGCAGGTGGCATCCTCGATTGGCTGAGTAGATAGGATAGATATAGGTAGATTATTGTACCTACCTGTAAATGATTATTAGCCAAATATAAACCATAGACAGTTTCCACTGGCGTAGATTCTTGTATATTGATATAAATGGGAGATTATTTTATATGCCTATTTAAGGTAATTTGTATATTGATACAAAATTATATCTATATTTGACATATTTTACACATGCTTCTACCTCTGTTTAAAATATTTTGTACATTGATGCATATTAAGCATACTGTCATTTCCACTATACAATTTCTACCTCTTTTTAATTATACTAGTCATAAATATATATCTATCTATAGTCTACCTCTATATAAGCTATACATATTCTACCTCTGTTTAAAATATTTTATACAATAATTAAAAAATAAAATATTTAAAATATTATTGTCATTTTGCACTATACATTTACCTTTGTTTAAATGGTTGTTATATTTAAAATCATTATCTAAAAACTGTACACCCATTTATAAATTGTCTTCAGTCTTTAAAATGATAAGAATTACAGGTCACAGTTACCTATGTTTGCCATGTACTAATCATGTTGTTTAGGTCTCTCAAATGTATAGTAAAATATGTCAGATAGACAAGAGTCTTCAAATATTTCACAGATCTAAAAAAATACAGCATTTAAATGTTTTGTTATTCAAAATTTGGCTATGAGAGACATGATTGCTCCCGACGGGACCATTCCTTTCCCAAGATGGTGTTGGTCATCAAAGACACTCCATATAGAGTTTGTCTTCCTTGGCACATAATGGCCTGTTGGACAAAAAACTGCCCTTGCCTCAACTGTTAACACTAAGCACATTGTCTATTCTAGACAAGTAAGACAAAAGACAAGAGACAACTAAAACCTGCCAAGACAAGATCGTTTCTCAAAATACCTTGCTTCTAAAAATATCTGTCAGATATCCAAGGCCTATAGCCAAAAAATAATATGTTCCAACTTTACAAAAGAAGCACTAGGCGGCTGTCCAGACAGCTGACTGTCTGTCTTTTCTTACTAAATTTCAGAAGTTACTCATTTGTACTTCCAGATTACTCAGGTAATATACTTTCCTTCTCAAGTCCTGACAAAATTAAAGATTAGACAACTTTAGTTATAATCATTTCCTATCTCAGCTTGAGAACATTTAAGTACTAAATTCATAATATTCAAGAAAAACAGCTTTAAAACAATCTCTGTATCTTGCCACATATCAATATTCCTGACACTTAATGTGTTTTATGTTTGTTGTTCCTCTGGTTACAGGTTTATTTTGTTTGTCATTGCTTCTACTTTCCTCTACTAAACAGTGCTTGACAATTGTTTCTATTATATATGTATATATTCTATGAGCAGTTTTACAGATAAGTTTAAAACTTTCTTATTAAGACAGAAAGAAAAGATGCAGTGGGATTCAGGACCCCCCTGACCTGAGGGCATGGCCCAGAAGGAGGAGGATAAGGAGAAGGATGATCGTGATTTGAGACTGGCCTGGACCACCAAAAAATAAAAAACCAAACAAACCAAGTTAGGGCAGTGATCATATACATAAAATATATCTGAAGCAGTAAGAATACTCCCAGTGTAACAGAGTGAATCTAACAAAAATCTCCACAAACCTCTTTCAACCGGATCATAAAAGTAGCCGCTATTTCTGAGACTGTCAAAGACAGATGGGAGAAGGTCAGCCAGGTACCGCTGTGCAAATGCACGAGCCGAGATCTTCTGTGATGTCTCAGTGTGCTTATGTACAATTTCCCACTGCTGTTTCTTACGGCGTTCCTGCCAAGAGAAAGATGTCATTGCATGTGGATATCCAGATATTTTGTCCTCTCAAGCACTGAACTAGTGAGGCTGAGCATGTGTGAGAGTCTACGGCTGCAAAGAGTGGTTAGCAAGGTATCTGTCAAGGACTCATCTCAGTGCGATAAAACTGAGCAACTAATGGGCATTGAGTTTATGAAGAAATAAAGAAACCTAAGAAAAAACACATCTCTACTCATCTCTTGACCTATTTTCACATAAAATAATTTCCATGATTAACTGTGTGCATGTTCTTAAAGGGATAATGGCAGCTGGGTGCAGTGGCATACACCTTTAATCCCTGTATGGAAGACTGAGGCAGGAGAATGGGGAGTTAAATGTTATCCTGGGTTACACAGGAAGACTTTTCCTAAAATGACTAAGATAGATAATAACACATTTTTTATTAGTAACATCATAAAGTAGTACTAATATAAAATTTTACCCTTATGTATCTCCCAGCAAAGAACACAGGCCAATGATTGGACTTGTGTTTAGCTCCTCTTTGAATTAATGATGCTGAAATGGTTTTGAAGATCATGAAAGCTTGTTGTGTGTGGTTGTCTCCTTTAGGTCACAGAATATCTATAAAAATGCTTTTCTATGTGCCTACATAGAAGAGGGAGCACTAACGTATTTTTCAAATAATCTATTTTCAAGGTTCAAAAACATATACAAATCTAGATGGCTTATATTCTAGAGTTTTTCCGTGTGTGTGTGTGTGTGTGTGTGTGTGTGTGTGTGTGTGTGATTTTTTTTATTATTTCAATATAGCTCATGCAGTCAGTATCTATTTTTTATATGCAAGCAAAGATTTACACAGGAACATTTCTCATAATGAGTATTATGTTCTTCAGATAAAATAATTACTAATTCTGGAAGAAAATATAAAATCCAGTTGTTAAATATTGAGTAGAATTTTTCAAAAATATACTTCTCTTCACAGTAACCTGGGCTCTATGGGAGATCATTCTCGTTGGTTTATGTATTCTGGTCTTGCTTTTGTTTATTCAATGTATAAAAAAGAGTGACAGCCAGTTTCAGTACCAAAAATACTTTTAAATATGATTAGATATGGATTTTTCTAGATGTAGGTTATTGATACACTTTATTAAAATGAGTTATAAGACCATCCTTATTGAAGATTCATAACACATAACTTGGAAACCAGGGTCTGACCACCAAGAAGAAGACTTGACATTCTCTCCCGGTCTCTGCTGATTCCCCCCGGACCCCAGCACCCCCTGCTCCTTTCCTTCTTTTCATCTTCCTGCTTCTGGATGATGGCAAATCCCAGTATTTCGTTCTCTAGTGCTCCTTCCTAACTCTTGCTATTTAAGTAACCATCCAGTTGGGACACATGTAACATAGGAACTTGTATTTTATTGGGAACTTTTGGAAATTGACTTAGATGCATTAATAGAAAGTGGAATTTACAAAATGTAAGTTAACCACAAGAGATCTATAATCTACAGGAGAGACCTGAGCAACAAATACTGTAGGTATTTTTCACATGTATTTACAAAGATCACTAGCTTGATGATACTCTATATGTATTAAGTAGCCAAAAGACTAAAGAACAGCTTTGGGTATCATACATAAAGTTTGGAAGGCCCTGGGTTCATCCCAAAGAAGTAAGAGGAAGTAAAAGAGCAAGTCAGACAGACAGCCAGCCAGACAGCCAGCCAGCCAGACAGACAGCTCACCTTTTCTTCTCGGTGCCGCCTCTCTTGCTCTTCTAGTCTCTGCACCTCAGCCAGCTCCACGTTCCGTATTTCTTCATATGCATACTGACTGGCCCGCAGGTTGGCCAACTCCTCCTCCTCCATCACTTCCAGAAGGGCCTGTTCAATCGTCTTCCCCACCAGAACTTGTAACATTGGTTTGACTTCAAGGTCAAAGTCAAAGAGCTTAAAGAAAGCAAACAAAATTTAATCTTGAACCAAGTGTGTAATGAATGGCAACGGGAGGCTGTGCTGTCTGCTGAGACTCTGCACCACTCTGTGCTCACTCTCAGAACACCCCTGGGCTGTGCTGTCTGCTGAGACATTGCACCACTCTGTGCTCACTCTCAGAGCATCCCTGGGCTGTGCTGTCTGCTGAGACTCTGCATCACTCTATGCTCACTCTCAGAACACCCCTGGGCTGTGCTGTCTGCTGAGATTGCACCACTCTGTGCTCACTCTCAGAGCATCCCTGAGCTGTGCTGTCTGCTGAGACTCTACACCACTCTGTGCTCACTCTCAGAGCATCCCTGAGCTGTGCTCTCTGCTGAGACTCTACACCACTCTGTGCTCACTCTCAGAGCATCCCCGGGCTGTGCTCTCTGCTGAGACTCTGCACCACTCTGTGCTCACTCTCAGAGCATCCCTGAGCTGTGCTGTCTGCTGAGACTCTACACCACTCTGTGCTCACTCTCAGAGCATCCCTGGGCTGTGCTCTCTGCTGAGACTCTGCACCACTCTGTGCTCACTCTCAGAGCATCCCTGGGCTGTGCTCTCTGCTGAGACTCTGCACCACTCTGTGCTCACTCTCAGAGCATCCCTGGGCTCTTCTGTCTGCTAAGGCTGCACCACTCTGTGCTCACTCTCAGAGCATCCCCACAAGGCATACACAGGAGTGCCTGGTTACAGACAAAAATCTATTACGTTAAAATAATGAAAGAAATCTACATTTATTGATATGAACTCCAACTCTCAATGACTTTAAGATAGAATTCTGAAATTAAAGGGAAATGTCCTTGCCTTTTATATTCTGTCTTTTTCTGCTAAACATTTACTGACTAAGGACCAAGAATAGTACACATCTGAGGTGACTCATATCTACCAGCCCAAACTTCCTATGCAGTGCCTGAAACTAACTTTGTCTCCCAATTTCAATGACACTTTTTTCAAGTTCCTTTATTCTCACTCTTCTACATCATTACTCATGGAGTCCTTACCTTTTATTCCATAAGCTGATCTACTCATGCATTCCACATAGAGATGAAAATGTCATTCAGAACTTTTAAACATATAGTACTTTTATAAAAGTATGAACTCCACAGGTGATTTGAGGGTCCATTGAGAGTGGAATCTCTTATAGAAAGGAGAGTAGTCTTTCTTATTTGGTACAAATCTTAAGTATATACATAAGTAAATATGTAAGCAAAACAGAATGTGCAAAAATATTTGTAATGACTTTGTTTTTTAATCTGAAATTAGGAACAATCAAAACAGTGTACTTAAAAACATTTCTTGGTACAACACGATAAAAATCACTACATGTAATTTCTGAAAAAAAATCCAAAAAATGAGTTTGATTGTGAAATGGCTTTTTCCTCTACGAAGCTTTACCTGAGCCTAACTGTATGTCATCTTTGAAGGAAGAGGGAAGCCAGAATAATGTACTGTACCTCTCCTTCGAGTATTTGAGTGGCCACATCTTTGCCAGTTTTAGCAGGAATGAAGAGTGGTGTTGGTGGTCTGTCCAGAAAAGCATCTGTCTGACATTCCATGTCAACTTCAACAATACGGTCAGCAATTTCTTCCAGGTATAATTCTAGGAAGAACATATGTACAGTGGGTTTACAATGAATTATGGTTTATCTTAGGCATCCACATATATTTAAATGTCAGCTCACCACAAATAGAATTAAGTTACCAGGTATGGTGATACATACCTGCAATCCTAGTAGTACTTAGGAGGCTGAGGCAGGAGGATCTCACATTTGAGACCAGCCCAGGATCCACAGTGAGTAATAATAATGTCACATTGATAACCTGATGAGGCAGCACACAAAGAACCTGAATGCTGGTATCACATGCTGAACATAGGAGTCAGCCAGGAAGATACAGCTCTTTGCCCTCAGTTTCTCATGTGTAAAAAAGATCCAAGTTACCTGTCACATAGACTACTTCTAACACAAGAGAGTCACAGGTAAAGGGCCAGGGGCAGCAGTAAGTAAAAAGTAGGAGCTCTATCATTTAGTATTTCAGATGGCATGAACCTCTGTGTCCAGTCTTCTGTGGTTATGACATGATGTGCCGATCCACACAACCAAAGTACAAAAAAAAAAAAAAAAAAAAAAAAAAAAAAAAAAAAAAAAAAAAAAAAAAAAGAAAGAAAGAAAAAGAAAAAGGAAAAAAAAAACCCACCTCTCCTGTTTTGAGTTTACAGTTTTGTGCTGGCCACATTTATAGCTTTGTGATACCTAGGACCGAGCTATCAGAATCACATTGGCACTCACTCATCCTCGGCTTGGCTCGAGGGCAGGGGTAGCAGTGTAGTTTATTCTTTTTTGCTTTACTGCAGAAATACCCTTGGTGAATCTGCTCATGGTCTGCATTGGCGAGGGGGATCCCAAGTCACATCAGTCTATAGGTAACGTCAGCTGGGGGCTGGGGAGACGGCTCAGCAGTTAAGGGCTGCTTAACTGGTTGCTCTTCCAGAGGACCCGGGTTCAATTCCCAGCTCCCACGTGACAGCTCACAGCCGTCTGTAACTCTTCCATGGCTACACACACACACATACACACACACACACACACACACACACACACACACACACACACACACACATACACACACACCAAGTATTGTCAGCTTACCAAGATTCTGTCAACAGGAAATGCCTTGTCTGGCATGGCTTGGTCCTGAAAACTTGACTAGGGGCAGTAAGCAAACGAAGAAAGGACAGACACACAGACACGTATGGAAAAGCAACCCAGAATCTCAGCACATCTGTTATGAACTGCATGGTGGGGGTTGGGAAGCAGCTGTCTCTGTAGCAGGCAGTCTCAGGTTCTAAACATCTGGGAGGAGAAATCTGCAGTTGCTAGTTTTTGCACACAATGGTCATCACCTGTAAACACTTGTTCACTGTCAACATACACATTTAGACCAGTAGACGGCTTTGCCAATTTCCTGTGGGTTTTAACTATTCAGTCCTTGGCATGGTCATGGCCATGTCAACAATATACATTTACTCAGAACTTCACCTGCTGTTTACATATTCATTCAAGGCTTCTTCTGCTGTTTACATATTCACTGAGGGCTTCCTTTATTTACACATTTACTCAAGGCTTCTTTCGATGTTTGCACATTCAGTCAGGGCCTCCTCAGCTCCCCATCATCAAAGTCTGCACAGCTGAGGAGAGAGAGGCAGCAAAGCCTGGAACCCGCTTTAGGGGCACAGATAAGCAGTCATGCAGAATAAAGGAGGCAGAGGCCAGATCGAAAGGCAGGTGATTGAACATGAGTGGCTGCACTCTGATAGACAAGTAAAATGTCCAGACAGACCTGCAATACTCTGCTGTCGGTCTTGATGAAAAAGAAAAGTGACTTGTGTGGGGTTGTGAGTAATAATCCTGCTTAGAAATTGTGCTGGCTAATTTTGTTCACTTGACACAGGCACCTGAGATGGGAAAATGTTAACTGATGAAGTTCCTCCATAAGATGCACTGTAGGCCACTCTGTACTTAGTGATTGATGGGGGAGCAGCCTGTCCACTGTGGGTGGGGCCATCACTGGGCTGCTGGTCCTGGGTTCTATAAGAAAGCAGACTGAGCAAGCCAGTAAGCAGCACCCATCCTTGGCCTCTGCATCAGCTCCTCCAGGTTCCAGCCTGTTTGAGCTCCTGTCCTGACTCCCTTCAGTGATGGAACCATGTGGAACTGTGAGTCAAATAACCCCTTTTCTTCCAACTTGCTTTTGATCATGGTGTTTCGTCAAGCAATAGTAATCTTGCCTAAGACAGCCACATGATATGGGGAAAGGGCTAAGAGAATTAATAGTCTGAAACCCTTTTATCCAATCAAATCCCTGCTTCTAGCTCTCCCAACATTCTAATCACACGTGCTCTGTGTATCTGTTTACTCACTTCCCTACCATGTAATGGGAGAGGGACTGGTAAACAGGAGAGCCATAAATAATCTAAAGGAAAGGAAATCTAAATCTAAGTGCCAGCGGCATGGTCATGTACCTGTCTGCACATCCACATGCTTTCGGCCCTCCACGGGCTCAGGTGTTCGTGGTCTGAGCTGCTCTTGGGCTCGTTTCCTGGCAAGCGCCCTCCTCCTGGCCTGCTGCTGCCGCTGAAGCTCTAGAGGATCAGGCTGTCCAGGCTGAGGGGGACAGACACAACTTAGAAACATCAGACATAGCGGCTGTCACTGACAAAGCCTTTCTGGCTAGCACCAAAGCACCTGTCAGCTAATGCCTCCCATGGCTGGTGCCGTGATAGGGGCATTTTGCTGGAATGAGGTCAGGTGATGCCACGCTAACAACAAGTCCACACAGCACACATGGGTGCAGAGGCCTAGCTAATCACTGTTTTTTTCCTCATCAAGCACCTTTAGCACCAGTTTCTCTGCTGTCTAGTAAAACAAACGTATTTATTTTGTTACAGTAAACTTTAGTGGACAGCTAAGAAACTGAAAACCTCTAGAATTTTTTTAAAAATCTGAATTGAATAGATTTCCCTTAAAAGTTTTATCAGTTCGGGGCTGGAGAGATGGCTCAGTGGTTAAGAGCACCGTCTGCCCTTCCAGAGGACCCAGGTTCGATTCCCAGCACCCACATGGCAGCTATCAACTGTCTGTAGTTCCAGTTCCAGGCAAACACCAAGGCAAATAAAAAATAAAAAGTTTAAAAAAAAAAAAAGTTTTATCAGTTCAAAGAGAAAAACACCATGAGTCCAAAGAAAGCAAAAACGGAAATTGAAAAGTATTTTGTATGAAAAATTTCAATATTTAAAACTTAAAATTTAAATAAATTTAAAGCAGGGCTGGAGAGATGGCTCAGCAGTTAAGAGCACTGACTGCTCTTCCAGAGGTCCAGTGTTCAATTCACAGAACCCACATGGCAGCTCACAACTGTCTGTAGTTCCAGTTCCCAGTTCCAGGCAAACACCAAGGCAAATAAATAAAAATAAATAAAGTTTTTGAAAATAAATAAATAAATTTAAAGCTTGTGTCTACCTATGTAAATTTGTGTATGAATATGTTCATGTTTATGAGCGTGGGCAAGTTGTATGTGTGCCATAGCACATGTACGGAGGCCAGAGCACATCCCTGGATGTCGTCTTCAGAAACCCCATCTACCACCTTTGAGACAGGGTTTCTCACTGGCCTCAAGTTAGTCAGTTAGGTGAGACTGGTGGGCAGCAGGCCCGGGATCCTGGGATTCCCAGTGTTTTCAGGTAGAGCCTGGACATCAGACTCAGGTCCTCATGCTTGCAAGGTACACACTTTATGGAATGAGCATCTCCTGGCCCCATGTTTTTATTTTAGTCAACATAGAGCAAATGTGTTTATTCACAGGTCACAGTGTCACATTTCACATGCACAATGTGTAGTGGTCAGATCATAACAGTGAGAATGCATGCTATTTCTTTGAGTTGGGAGAAATTAAAATCCTATTAGCTATGAAAAATGTTTTTTTAAATTTTACACACAAGGAATTCTACAGCATATAACTCCTTAAAGTAATTGCTTTTACTAAGCACTTCCTGACAGTCATCTAGGTTGTACCATGTCCTGATAACATACTATTTATGTGCATATGTGCATGGGAATGTGCATGTATAAGTCCAGGTACTGGATCCTCTGGAGCTGGAGTTACATGTAGTAAGGAGCCAAGCTCAGGTCCTAACTGCTGAGCTGCAGCATCCCCACTCCCAACTCTGCCTTCGCTGAGTAGTACAAGTTGGCTGGATGGACATACCAGTTTGCTTTTCATCATTTACTCCATGGGGGAAAAATCCATTGAGAATATGCTTTCAGCTTCTGTACACTACAGGTGTTGCTATGAATGTTTATATGCAGGCTTATATGTAAAGTTTCCATTTCTATTTGAAACACATAGATGCAATTTTAGGTTTGAATATATCTTTACATTTGCTATGCACCCTTGAAGCTGTTAGTGACAATTTTTAAATGTTAGTGTTGTAATGGCTGTATAGTAAGTATACTTATATATAAGTAAGTATACCATAGCTTAAATTTTTATTTCCCCCATGGCTAATGCTGAACATCTTTTGATGGGGTCGTCATCAGTATCCTGGTTCTGCTGAAAGATCTGCTCTCAACGTTTGACATGTTCTAGTTGGTCTGCATATTTTTTTTTTTACCTGCAAAGCTTTGAAAATTATTTATTTTCAGTATAAGACCTCGGTCAGATGCTGAGGTTGGCCAGATGTGGGCTTGCCTGTTGAAGTATGATTTGTACTGTTTTGTAGCATGTCCTTTTCACTTCCTTATAAAGCTTTTCATCAGTCTAACTTTGTTTCTGTGAGTGCTACCCTCTGGGTCACACGTTCCCAAGGTTATACAGATTTCCTTCTACAAGTTTCCCATTTTCCATTTCAATCCATGATTCATTTGATGTTTTCCTCTCATTGTTTAAGACAAGGCCTTCCTATGTAGCTTAGCCACAACCTCATGATCCTTCTGCCTCAGCCTCCCCAAGTGCTCTACTCTTTGTGCTTAGGATTGCTTTGGTGTTTTGGAGTCTGTGGTGATTTCACAGGGATTTTAATATTGTTTTTCTATTTCTGTTAAGAAAGTAATTGGTTAGCTTTTTCTTCAAGTTTTGGTACAATTTGGCAGTGATTCCATCTAGTACTTATCCCCACCACCACCATCGACAGGTCTCTTTGTAGCTTTGGAGCCTATCCTGAAACTTGCTCTAAAGCCCAGGCTGACTGGAACTCACAGAGATTTACCTGCTTCTGCCTCCTGAGTGCTGGTGTTAAAGTCGTGTGCCATTACCACCCAGCTCTTAAGGCTTTCTGTGTGTCCTAGAATGTGTTCTATTTTAGAATCGTTCTAGGGATTCCTGAGGGCAATGTACTCCTCTGTTGGAAGGAGTATTCTGTAGACATTAGGCCCATTTGATCCATGATACAGTTGAGCCCTGAAGTCTGTTGACTTCCAGTTTGGATGCTCTATCTAAAGGAGCAGGGCATGGAAGTCACCCACTATTACTGTAGTAGCAGGTTTCTATGCTCACTAGTGTTCATTATATTTATGACTGTTCTATCTTGGCAGATTGATCCCTTTACCAATGTACAGTGGTCCGCTTCATCTCTTCTGACTGACCCTGAAGTCTACAAACATGCCAGAAAAGCTACCTGTGCTAACTTATCTTTGGCTTTCATCTAAATTGATTTCCATCCTTTAGGTTGTGGTCTATGACCAGTGAGCCTCTCTTGGAAGTAATAGATAGTTGGAACTTATTATTATTTTTTCAGTCTAATCAGCCAGTGTTCTTTATTGGTGAGTCGAGTCTATTCACATATAAGGTTATTGAGAGATGTTTACTAATTCTTGTGCTTTATTGGCTGTTTTGTTGGTGAGTTTTAGGTTTCTATCAATTCCTATTAGGAGTTTTCTTGTTTCCCGTGTTGGACACGATGGATTCCTTCCTAGCTCTCCTTTGTTAATCTATCTGACATGAGATAAACTTTTTCCTGTGCTCTGGTGATTGAGACTTTCTTCCTTCACTGAGTACAGTATTCTAAGTATCTTCTGGAGTGCTGGCTTGTCCTCAGATGCCTCATGTCATCATCACTCTTGAATGATAGATTTCCCAAGACAGCGACTTTGGCTGGTAATTATTTTCTTTCAGGGCTTAAATTATCTCCTCCATGATTCTGGGCCTTTATAGTTGCTGATTAGAGGTCTGATGTTTTTCTGATGTGTCTGCTTCTGTGACTTGTTTTTCTTTTATAATAGATTTAATTCTTTCTTCGCTTTGTATTTTTGATATCTTGAGTAAAACTGCCCAATTAAATTGTGAATCTGGGACTCTCTCTCAGGCAGCTCACAACTACCTATACTCTAGCTCCAGACCCTATACCTCCAGCCTTCATGTACACACTCACATACATATAACAGCATAAATCTTTATATAAATATGAGAATTAATGTTTGTATACTATGTCTTCTTCCATTATTTTACTTTTGACCTAATTACAATTAAACAGATTTTTCTTATACATAGAATATAGATGGATCATGTTTATAATCTCTGCTAAATTCTAACTACTTCATTCAGACCATTTACATTTAACAAACTCACTGATAAGATCATATCATATGATAGGGTATAAGCTACCATTTTTGTTTTCTATTTGTTCACTGCTTTAAACTTCTCTACATTTTTTTCTTGAATTTCCATGGATATAATAAGTACTTAAAATTTCATGTTGACTTGCATCTAATTTTGTTTTTCAGAGAAAGCAATCAAACCCAGGGCCTTGTGCATGTGGCCAAATACTCTATTGCTGAGATGCACTCCCCCCGGCACTCAGTTTTAAAATATGTCTAACTTTCAGGGCTCAGTTTAGATGTTTTCAATATTATATCCTACCTAAAGGGCACCTTCCAGTGACCACTGGTCAGCTAAGAAAGACATAGCTCCACCTAGACAACCAAGCACCCTGCCTTCCTGCTGCTTCCTTTATATGGGAAATTCAAATGTTTGCTTTGAATGTGAGTGATCATCTCTAATCATAGCACAACCTCCTGGAACCAATGTCTTGAGCCCAAATAAATGACTTCACATTGGCCAATTAAAGCTCCCACGAGAAACCTGCTAGCATAACACCAGAAGATTTTTATTTTTATTTATTTACTTTATCTATTTTAGTTAACATGTCATTTCTTCCCAGTTCCTTTGAGACTTTAATTTTCACAAGTCAGATTTTGATGTGGCTTGGCTAGCATGGATCTGACTTCTCCTGAGTCTGACAGTGTCCTGAGTCTCTAGAATCTTCAGTCTGCCACTAAGGTTGTAGAATTTTTAAGCACTATTTATTCAGTTTCTTCCCCATGGGATTTATTTTCTTCTGAGTCACTAATTTCTTCTGGTGTTGTCTCCAATGCACTACACACTGTCCAGTGAGCTTTTTATTCTGGTTATTTTAGTTTTTATTTCTATAGTTTCAATTTGGTTCATTTTTATATTCTAAGTTGCTTATTTGCATAAAGTATTCATAATTTTTCATTTCTGGTTAAAATAATTTTGACTACTTCATAATTTGTAAGTCTCAGGTCCTAATCTTTTCAGTAGGAAGTCACTACTGAAGAAGGTGTTGGTGGGGTATGGCCATGCTGATGATGGTGTTTGGATGTGGCAGGGGTGGGAGGTGGTACATCACTAGATAGAATAAACTCTGCTCCACTCTGGTGGTGTTGCTGACACTCAGGGAAAGCAGAGCACAAGCCTGTGTTATCTCCTACTTACTTACCTCACGGTGGTTGTGTGAGGGTGGAAACTCAGCTTCCTGCTCTGCTTTAGTGGACAGTGCCTCAACATGGGGAGCAGGGGAAGAATCTGCATCCTTGCTGTGTATGTGGTATGTGGGATTTGTGTTGTCTTGCTCTGTATGTGGGGTGGGAATTCTCCCTACTCAGCCCAACCTCACCGGTATCGTGGGGGACAGGTAGTTTTTCTTTAGTGTCTGCCCGAGTATAGGTCTGCAAGGCTGCCCTTTCCCACTTGGGGTTGTGCTTGTGGCTGGTATGGGCTTCTCCAGCATCCTGAGCATGGTGTAGGAGAGGCAGAAAGGAAACCTGGGAACACACAGTTATGCTGTTTTTCAAGTGAGTCTCAAGGTCTCTGGCCAGCCTTCTAGCCAAGTCTTTCAGGGTTTCTAAGAGTGTGTCTTAAGGGGTTTTAGTTTTAAAAAGGGCGGACAGGAAGCTTTAGGGCAGATTTTTATAGTAAGGTGCTGATTATCTGACTAAAGTTTTTTTTTTAAAAAAAGGATTATTTTCTTTTCTACTTTTTTGAAAAAAAGGCATATTGTGTTCACTATACTGCTAAATAAAGTGATACAATATGTCAGATCCCGTGTGTGAATCTTCCTGGACTGGCTATATCAAAAGTGTCTAGGGAAGCTCGCTGAAAAATGCACAGTCCTGATAGTGAGCCTCTGGGGAAAACAAAGTATAGTCTGGTGTTCAAGCCCAGAGGTGCTGATGCAGGAGACTGGGGTACTATGGGTATTTACTTGTAATATATTATACAAAGGATTAATATTTATTGAGGGGTTATCTAAACACTCACTGATACAAATTGAACCCTAACACAATTCTTGGAGAGTGGAACTGTCTCACGCAGGATGGTTCCATCTGCTGTGCTCCCCAAGAACGCAGGAACAAAACAGGAAGGAAGGTAAGCATGTCCCAGGTTCTCAATGGGGTCTGGCCATACCCCATTCAGGGTCCTAATACCCCAAAGCTATGCCTTTAAGCCTCTCTAAATAAAGCCTGAATCCCACTATATCTTTTTTGTTGTTGTTGCTTAACTAAGAAAGTTTTAAAACAAGGAGCAAAGCTGAGACACAGCTTTTAATCAGTTTTTCAGGTGATGCTGACGCAGACCCAGGCATGGGATCTATTGCTTAGACTGTAACATTTCACAGATGGCCATTTGCAGGGCTTACAAAGTTACTGTGTGTGACATCTATGCCAAGAATCACCACTTACTATTATGGCACGTCTTGTTCATCTCTGTATCCTAGATATTCATCCTGCCTAGTCCCTAAAATTCAGTAAGTACTTACGATTAGGTTTAAAAAAAAATACACAATTCAATTCAGACTTTTTGATTAAATAATACCAGCAGTAGAGGATAAGACAATCTAAAAGTAAATGTGTCAGATGCCAGCCAGAGCATGTCCTCACACTAGTGGTGTCTGTGAACTGTTTAAATTGATCTACAACAATTTAGTGTTGAATAAAAAAATTAGGGCTTACTTTAGTGATTATTTATAATTGTGGAAAAATATATAAAATGTAAAAGGTACTACTTTTTCTTTTTTGATGGTGGGGAATATATTGGTTGGTGAAGGAATTCACTTTTAGAGCAGACTAAAGAAAATAAGTTTACTTAGTACTGCAAAGAGAGCAGCAGGCAGGCATAGACAAGAAGCTGGCCACCACAGCCATCATCCTGAAGTAAACAACACATGGTACTGAGCACAGCCACCCTGCTGTGACCATCACCACTGCTCACCCTCAGAACTGCTTACTCTTCTGCACCTCAAACTCCAGGCCCATCAGACAATAACTCCTTGCCCTTCTAGGTCCTGCAAGTGCTCTGGACCCGCATAATATTCACATTCATACACACATGTACATATACATACATGCACAAGCACACACACATACATGTGCATATACATACATGCTTACTTTGGGGGGACAGAGTTGGGGACTGAACTGAGGGCCTTGAACAAGCTTGACAACTACTTTATCAAGACCCACACCTCCAGCTTCTATGGGTTTAAAACATTCACTCTTTAAATAATTTTTATTTTGTTTTTATAAATGCTTTAGGTGGCAGATCAAAATTTGACATGAAGATACAACTGATCCTTCACCACAGATAACATGAAAGCCGCGTTAGTCAACTGTCCTAGTTAATTTTTTTTTTTTTTATTTTTATTTATTTGCCTTGGTGTTTTGCCTGGAACAGGAACTACAGACAGTTGTTAGCTGCCATGTGGGTGCTGGGAACTGAACCCGGGTCCTCCAGAAGAGCAGATGGTGCTCTTAACCGCTGAGCCATCTCTCCAGCCCCTAATTTTTATTGTTGACTTGACACAAACCCAGAGTCACCTGGGAAGAGAAAAGCTTTACTGAGGAGTACTGTGGCTTGACGGTGGGAGACTAATGGTGTTGTGAAGGACCGAGCCCACAGTGGGAAGCACCGTCCCCAGGCTGTGTAAGCTTGAGCTCCTGCCCTGATTCCTTCAGTGATGGGCTGTGACCCGGAAGTGTAAGCCACGTGAACCTTCCCTTCTCTACTACTTCTGGTCATGGCGTTTGTTACAGCATCAGAACTGAACCAGGACAACTAGTGAACTGCTTACCACCTGTCCTGTGGGTAGTGCATAGGTGTTGCCTCGGATCACCCTTCGGTCATACATTATGTTTCCATAATTCAAAGGTTCTTCAGCTCTGTAAAACAGAAAATTCTAGGTGAAAAGTATAGAATTTAATCCATTAAGTGAGCCAATTTTAATAGAATTTAGATTTAAAATATTTTATAGGGGCTGGAGAGATAGCTTGGCAGTTAAGAGCACTTGCTTGTCCAGAGGACCCTGGTTGGGTTCCCAGCAACACATGGCATCTGACAACCATCTATAATTCCAGTTTCATGCAACTCTGTGTCTCTGGTACCTGGTACACAGACATACATGCAGACAAAACACTCATACACATAAAATAAACATATCTAAAAGAGAAAGTGTAGTACAGTCAATAAAATAAAAGACATATAACTATTGTTTATGTATATGGCTAGACCTTACAAATTTTATTTATTACGGACAATAATTTCGTGTTGTGAACTATTACTCCTATTAAACAGGAAAGAAACCTGCCCAGATTCCCCTCCTAGTAAGACAGAGCTGGGCTCAGGCTGTAAACACTTAAAGACTTCAGCAAATGTGAAAAGGTTCCATGATTGGAGTCTGTCCTAAGAGACTAAAAATAACCTCATTTGAGGATTAAAAACAGACAATAAAATAATCAAGTTTTTTTTTCTTTATTAAAAGTCAACTTCGCATTGTTCTTTAAACCTAAAGGAACTATTGAAATGCTAATTAACTGTGAGTGCCAGGAATCATAAGATGAGCCGACTCCTGTTTACAGCTGTGAGGCCCACCCTCAGCCTATCAGAAGTGACACAGAGGCCTGACCTTCCGACACCCACTGAGGCCCCTCCCATTCGGTCTGAGTCCCTTGGTCTCAGGTTGTGCGGGCTCCTGCATGTGAGCGCTCTCTTTTCTAGCCCTGTTTGCTACTTATCCGTACTTCCTAATGGCTCAGCTTTCTCATCCATTAGCAAAGCTGTACTTAGAATCCCCTAACCCTAACCCTAACCCTAACCCTAACCCACCACTTTCCCAGGCCTGCTGGGGCCCCTGCCTCCTGGGTCTTCCTGGTTTCTAGCCACATTGGTCTTGTGGAGTTTTCAAACAGACTTGATTTCTATATCAAGTATATAGAAATCAAGTTTCTATATATCTATATCAAGATATATAGAAATCAAAACGTAAGTTTTCTTTCTTTCTTTCTTTCTTTCTTAATGGGAGTTTTGAACATGCGATTTCTTTGTTTTGAAACATTTCCCTCTGCTATGCCTTGGTCCAACCTCCAAACTCATTTGGCTATTTCCTAGAGTCCTATTACATTTCCTCTGTCCCCCACAGGGCTAGTGGCCTTCTTGTATGCCCTCCCAGCATGCCTTGCTTCTCTCTTGGTGTAACAGTGACATGTTTGGTGTTTGCCTTTCTCAGTATTTGACAGATTCCTAGGGCAACACCACAGTCTTTTTTTTTCATAAATTTTTCTCTGGATTCTAGCATGCTGGCACATATGGTAAGACTGCACATAGACTGACTTTAAAAAATGAATTTCTTTGATGTACAGGCCCACAAGTGTTCTAGAAAGAAGAAGAATCATGGGACAGACTGTCAAATCAGTCTGCGTAGAGACTGTGGCTGAAAAATATTAGTTGCAATACCTTGGGAAATGAATGGAGCTGTTGTAAGGGCTACAATACCTAGCACCACAACAGTGACTAATAAATAGGAACAATTCTCATTGCAGGGGGTCTCTTTAAATCTGAATTTAAAAGTTATACAAATTCATCTGTGTTGTGGGACATTTGATCACACTGTGAACCTCAAGTTTGCATTAATTAAATAAAACCTTAGGTCAAGAAGTACAGCCAGTAACTAGTTGACAGGAAGTAGCCACAGAGATTAAGAGGGAATCTGGGAAAACAGAGGAACGCACAGGAAGTAGTAAGGAGGAACTTTTAGTCTGGCAGCTTTTTTTTTTTTTTTTTTTGGTTTGGGGCAGTGGAAGAGTGCTGGGGGCACTGGCTAAGGAGTGAGGTCAGCTGTGGCTTTCCAGCTTCTCTGAGCTAGCAGGTTTTCAGCCGAGCATCTGACTTCTGAGTCTTTATCGGTGAGATAGAACGATAGAGATTTAGTTAAAAACTACATCTGGTTATAGTGGCAGAAGCAGTGGGTTGCAGAAGTCTGCAGAGTGGCAGGGCAGTGATTGTGGAGCCGCAGTCAACGGTGGAAACAGGAGTGGATTCAGGTGCAGCCACTGCGAGGATGATAAAACACTTCTGCATGGTAAGCCCCACAAGACGGAGCTTCAGTTCTTTACTATGCATTTAAACTAAGAAAAAGCACTATTGCCAGTATGAAAATGTAAAAAGAGCTAACATTAGGATCAAACATATATCTAAAAAACTTAGTGCAGAAGTAAAGGCCTAGTTTAGAGAAGGGAAAGAGGAGTTGCCTGGAGCAGGAGAGGAACCAAAGGTACTGCCTTTGCTAATCTTGGCAGCCCTCAGCCAGCTGGCTTCTCCAAAGGTCCCTCCTCTTCCCCCCCCCTCCGTCGACTCCAGAGATATATAATTCCACTGGAAGATGACTGACATATGCTCTCCTGGTGCTTTCCGGGAACTAGGTGCTTAAACCATCTCATAGGATTAGAAGTTAGTGGCTGATAAAGCTATGGAACTAACTACATTGCCTAGCTCCACAAGAATCACTGCAGATTAAATTCTTCGCTGCTCTGACAGAAAAGTGAATAAAGACGGGTCACTGGAGAGAACAGGGGATCTAGGGGAAGCAAAAGAAAACTCACAGACGTAAGTTTTCTTTCCTGTTCTTGGACTTTTGGACTTCTTTCTGTTGTTACCATAACGACCCCTCCCACAGCAGACACATTTCATAGCTTTAGACAGCACACACTTTTTCTTAGCGCTCTGGGGGTCAAAAGCCCTCAGTGGGTCTTACTGGGACAAGACTAAGGAGAATGCTTCCTTGCCTTTTCCAGCCTCCAGAGGGTGCCCCAACTCCAGGCATGTGACTCTTTCTCAGCTGCCTTTGCCCCTATGATGGGTAAACTGTCATCATGACAGGATCTAGAATCAGCTAGGAGACAAATTCAGAGTATGTTGATGACAGAGTTTCTAGGCTGGATTAACTGAGGTGAGAAGACCTGCCCTGTGGATGACATCATTCCATGGTCTGGGGTCCCATACTGAATAAAAAAGGGGAAGCAAGCTGAATACCGGCCCACATCTTTCTCTGCTTTGTGACTGCAAATCCGATGTTACCGCCACACCACTTTCCCTTCTACAGTGAACTGTATCCCTTTGAGCCTGAACTTTTCCTCAGTTTGGCTGCTTGTGTCAGGTATTTGATCATAGCCATCAGAGAGGAGTGACTGATAGAACCTTCTAGCCTCTGCATCTGCCATTACACCTCTGCCGGCCTTGCCTTCTTCTTTCAGTTGTATGGGCTCACTGAGGTGACACTGCCCTAACTATACATCCAGGAAAACCTCTCCATTTTAACACCTGAAATTTAATTATACTGGTAAGTGCATCTGACCACACAAGGTAATATATTCACAGGTTCTGGGAATTACGGTAAGGACATCTCTAGGGAACCCAAAACATTCTGTCTACCATGATAATGCTAAGCTTCATTTGAGGATCTGATGCCCTCCTCTGGGGTCCACTAACACCTGTGTTCCGGTGTACATACACACAGAGATACATTAAAAAAAAAAAAAAACTTTAGGTTTTTAGATTAGGGATGCTCAAACTGTTAAAATTTGTTTGTAAATGAGAAAATTTGTATTCCAGTGGTTTCTTTCAGTTTTATGATTTAGCGTGCTACAAAAAGGCAGACACTCTTGAACCACATCAGGCTTGTTAATACAAGCCTTATCTTAAAATTTTAAGTTACTCTGAGGGAAAAAGAGATAGTCCTATTTTTGTGTTGGTGAAATTGGATTCTTATACCTAATACTAAATTTTGATTCAGCCCAGTCATATACCTTATCAAGATAATTTGTAATCTTGACTCCCTCTAGACATGTGTTATTCAGTCTAGCCATGTATTATCTAGAGAAGTTATTTACAGTGGTCAATACAGAAACTTTTGAACAAGACTGGACTAAGGACTTTGTAGAACAGAGGCAGACTGACCTAGAACATGGTTACATAGTCATCTCACTAGCAAGTTTAGCTAATGGCATTCCTCTCAATATGTTCATTTATAAGGGTATAAATATGGAAGGTAACCATTCTTACAGTAAGGGTCTCATTTATCCTAGTTTGTAAATAACTACTGTCATGAAACATTCTACTATGGTTTCTGCATTACTCTGATACACTAATCTATTAGTCAACATATTATTTCAATATAAAAATGAACTAACTATAAGAAAAAAAATCAGCCATTCTATTGTGGGATAACAGGTTCATGTCAGACCTGGCCAAGAGTTACATATGTTTAATCACCAATTTATATTGAGAGCTTCCTATGTGGCAGGCAAAAGTCCAAGGTGATCAAAAAGTGCACCGATCTCTGCTTCCAAGAAGCTCTCACTCTTACGTCCTGCTATTCTAAAACTTGAAGCGTAAACTATAAACTCTGTGATCTTTATTACATATACAGTCCTAAATACTGCAAATATTCACTAGAGTAACAATATGTTTTGTGGTCCTGCATGGAAGGCTAACCTAATTCCACCCAGAGTCGTGTAAAAAGGGCTTTATGTGCCTGGCTTTTTCATTTGGTACTTGCTATCCGTGTACTACTCAATTTGTGTGTCACTTTCCTCGTCTGCATGATGGAATGATGAAAACAATCTGGCAGAAATGTGGATTAATAATGTGAGAATGGCCCCTCACCGCTGTGTAGTGTTTGATGGTGGCTGTCTATAACCATTTGTGTACACATTATGGCTCAGATTGTACTTCTGTTTAACCACATGGTGCTGTTTTAGGGCAGGAGTTTTGACTGCGTGTAGACAAGGGAAAGCAGATGGGATGCAAAGCGGAGACCAGACAGGAGTTACTTTGGTCACTCACGGCTGCAACAGGTTGTCCCTGTAGCGGCGGCGCTGGCAAGACACAGCCCTTGGCCGGCTGGTATAGGTGTAGGTGCGGGAAGGCTCGGCCCCCCGAGGATTGCGGTCTGTCATCGCCGATGCCATGTCAGGGGTCGAACCACCTCCCCTTCGGTGGAGATGGGCTCTGAAGCAGGTGGGGGTTAAAGAGTCGTGGGAGTCGGAGACGTGTAAATAGTGCCAAGGGCAGGGATGTCGTGGCGCGCGGGGAAGCGCCTCTCGGGGAAGCGGGCGCGACTTGAGGGAGCCTGCGCAGCAGGTAGCCGCTACGCTAGCCTTGCTCTGGGTAGCGCGGAGCGAGTTTGCGGCGCCCGCACCGGTTGCCAAGCAACGAGAAGTTCCGCTTGGAGGCAGGAACTCCAGGCAGTTCCGGCCAGCTGGGTTTCCGGAAGGGCCCGTAGTAAGGGGTGCTTCCGGCTCGTGACCCCGCCCACCTGCTGATCCTCGGGTGCGCCTGCGCACTGGCCGCTTTTTGCCTGGCTGGCCTGCCATGGTAGTGTTGGCGGCGGCCATTGGGACAGAGATAGTGCTGTCTGTCCTGGCTGCGGGGCGCCGCCTGGCGGGGCTGCTGTCAGCGCCATACTCGCAGGCCCACGTGCTCTTGCTCTTTCACGGGCGTCCTCAGTTGTTTCTTCTGCCACGCCGCAGCGCTCCCTGCTTACCCGGGCGGTTGACACGCCCTTGGCAGTCGAGATCCCAGCTCTGTTACGCGCTGGAGCAGGGGCGGGCTATCACCAGTCTCCCAGCTCCTCCTCTGTACCTGCCTTCTCCACTCAGCGCTCTGTGCCAGCATGATAGAGGACCCTTAGGCTCCCAGAGCCACTTGGGACACTTTGGAAAAGGACTGGGCAGGTTGTTGATTAACCAGGATTCCCTTTCATCCTCCAAACCCCAGGCGTCCAAGAGAGGAGCGTTTTAGTATTAGTTTTAGAACTAGAGATGTTAAAAATTTTGTTTGTCAGGTGTATGCATCCCTTGTGGTTAATCACATGGGTTTGCAGTTAAACCTTCAATGCAGCTAGCTAATCGATGCCTAGGCTTTAATCGAGCTGCAGTGTACTAGCCCAGCAATACGTGGGCAAATTGTAATTTTTGTGTAAGCATGCTCTGTTCTCCTAATCTACAAAATGGGAGTGATAGAATTTATCCCTCTGGATTTATGAGGAATAAAAGTGTTAATGAAGCTTCATTACTTAGAACTATATCTGACAATGTAGTTAAAGTAGATGGTCACCATTGTATAAGTAATACTATTAAAAAAGGTTATAGTAAATGTAGACAGACACTGCTTAAGACTTTCAATATGACTAATTTTGAAGAAAATTTTGAGAAAGTGACATTGAAGTAAGTGAATATAATGCTGAGGTTAGCGTCTGGTAAAAGGTACCTTTAGAATGGCTCTATGAAGCATAGCTCAGAGGCTAAAAGCAAACTTTCTGACCCGAGTTGGAACATTAGAACCCACAGCAGGAGAGACCCAATTCCTTAAAGTTGTTGTCTGAGCTCTACACATAAACCTCATACACTCACACACTAAATTAGAAAGTGGCTGTGATCAAAAGTTCAAAGTCTGAGATGTAGAAATTCAGAAGGGTTTGTATAGAGGATTTGTAGGAATACTAAGGGAAAGTTGGTATTATTTCATACAGAGGCTAGAAATACTCTGTATGAAATAATTACTGGAATGGTTTTACCCCCTTGGAACAGGAAAGCAATTGCAAACAGTAGAAATAAGAAAGAATCACTTCACTTGAGCGACAGAGTGATAACTTGGAGTTTGGGCACCCTGTCTTCCAGAAGGAAGGAAGAACAGATTGGTTGCTTACGTCGGGAAGACTAGGTTCTGAGTAGATAACCAATAGTCATACCTGGGATTATGAATAATATGATAGCTACTGAAAGTACTGTAAGTTTGTATCCTTAGTCTGGTTCTCTATATGACTCCCAGGGCAACCTCATTTAATTACTTTTGGTTAGTAGCATTTATATATTTGTGATAATCCCAGGTTTCTGTGTTCTATATGATTGTCTTGGGTGGTCTGAAATGCAATGATTTGATCAAAAGGTTTTGAGTATCTGCTATATGCTAAACACTGGTCATTGAAAACTAGAGGTATAGAAGTGAAAAACAATAACAACAGAACTTAAAAACAATAGCATTCTTGCCTTTGTGGAATCTATATTTTAGTAGAATAATCATAAAAATAAGACAAAGGTGTAAAATTTGTATAAGAAATAGGCAGAAAAAAGATCATGGAAGGCTAGGTCTAGGGAGACAGGGAGTTTAGGCTGGTTAGAGAAGGCCCCTAAAGGATGTAGAGACTGGCATTCCAGCAAAGAATGAAGTGGGTGAAGTAATAAAACTTAAGACTAGCAGAACATTCCAGATGAAGGAAGCAGCAAGACCAGAGTTCTCACATCAGGCAGGTCGGAAGAGAAGGCTGAGGAGTGAGAGTGGATGAATAGGAGAGCAGATGGAGATGAAGTAAGTCAGTAACAGAGGAACCAGATTGTGTGTCCCACTGAAAACCAGTGCGAAAGCTTGGACATTTACTCCAGGCTTAAAAGCCCTGAAGAATTTCAAGTAGGAATTTAACAATTTGGTTAAAAAGAACCACACCACTCCAGTTTATTCATTAGGAAAATACTGCCATGAAGCACAGGCAGGAAGACCTGCCAGGAGATAGATCCTCACACATCCAAAGATGACTCTTAAGGGGTGAGTAAATATTGCACAATGTGCAGAAAAACTTGCCCAAATGCCTTGGGTGACATGATTGTTCTTCAGAAAAGATTAAACTAATTACTTATTTTGGTGCTGAGGGTCAAGTTCAGGTTCTCAAGCATGGTAGCTAGGCAAGAGCTCCAGCAGCAGAGGTACTCCCGGCTTAAGCCTTTGATTTTTACTGTAGCTGACAGAAGACCTTAAAGGAAGGATTCAGACATCCTGAGTCTGAATTTTGGTGTTGTGTTGTGTTTTTCCTAGTTGCTGTTACCCTAAAGCATAGATCTTTCCGTCCTTCCTCAAGAAAACCAAGGATGTGCAGCAGGTCCCTACCTTTGGATGAACTTGAACTGTGTATGTACATATTTCCAGCTTTGTGAGATTGTTGAAAGGCCCACGGAGCTCTCTAGCCATTGAGCTCTCTAACCATTGAGCTCTCTAACCATTGAGTGGCTTCTTTGTTTCTTGCTTGTTAGTACCTGTCCAGCAAAAAATTCAACAGGCAACTCCATTAAAAGTTAGGCTGTCAGGCTGTCCTCACCACCCTCTCTACATCTCTGGGTCTTCTTCCTTCAAGTCTTATCTGTTGTTCTCAACTGTAGGGTTTTTTTTTCCCCCCCTCCATTGGAAAGACTACTGAAGCCTCTGGCTCATGGCTTTGTGCTTGACTTAAATGCCTGCACAGAAACTAAGAAAATGCCCTGAAGTGAGAAAAACAGCAGAAAATTGTATACGACTTTCTTTATTTCTGCCCTACCTGTGACTCTGGTCCTTTACACCCCAAACACATCAACCACTCTCCAGCGCCTTTGAAAAACTTATATGGTTTTTGTGAGGTGGATTTAAAAAAATATATTCTGTTTTCTTTTGAACTTTTATAGACACTCTTAAAGAATGATTATTCTTGGGAGTCATAGGTAGAGGCCACTCAGGTTGTGAACCAGAGTGACTGGAAGAATGAATCGTCATTTATAGGAAACTCTGTGGCAGAGTTTCTGGGGTGGTTGTTGGAGACTCAGTTGGGTCATCAAGATAGAGATGTGTGTCTTTCATCCAAGTGAGAATGACCAGGTGGGTGGTGGGTAGGGAGTGTGAAGTTGCTGGGGACTGTGCTGGTTCAGAGAGGAAGATTTCTGACACAATGGCACAGAGATGGTATTTAGAGTTATAAACCTTGATAAGAGCACATTGAGGACGCCAGCAAGAGGGAAAGACTTGGTCTTTGCAGCTATGGCTGACAAAGCTCAGCTATGGTGGGTTCAGAGGGAGTGGGAGGAGAGAAGTATGAACTCGGCAGGCTCACCGTGAAGAGTTCAGTGAACAGAGGTGAACTGGACCAAGAGAAAAGGTTCTATTTTTTAATGGGAAAATTGGTTTTGTATATGTTTAAAGGGACGACTGTATAGGGATATGGAGAATGTGGGACAGGATGAGAAGAATTGGTAGAATGATAGAGGGAAGAGATGGGCCCTTTTGCAAAAGCAGGATGGATAGGTCAGAGGAGAAAGGTAAGTTATCTAAGCATGGGTCTGTAACCAAGCTGGCAATCAGCAGTCCTTCATTGTTTCTGCTTCCAGTTCCTGTCCTCCGTGATGGACTAACCTGTAAGATGAAATAAGACCTTTCCTACCCATCTCATCTGCCACTGCAACAGAATGAATCGAGAACACTTAGTGAAGGGTTAGATGTGGGGTCGAGGAGTAGATGGATACAGGGTGGTCACTACGTCTTTGGCTTGAGGGAAATTACACAAATAATGATTCACTGAGATTCAGTCACCTTTGGAGGAAATGAGAAGCCCAGAGTTTTGACTATGGTAATTCTGAAATTCATGTGTACATGTCACATACATAGGTTATCACTACGAATGAGCATGGTATTTACGGGAGGCTGAAGAGGCAAAAAGCAGATAAGGAACAGAGTGGGCTGTGGATAGCTTTCCTAGATATTTCAGCTCCTGTATGAAAAATATATGACAGATTTTTCCACATTTGTGATCCTAAACATCTGCATCATTCCCAACTTGAAAAGCTAAAACAAATTCCTCTAAACTTGTATTGTTGAAAGGAACCCCTAGTTAGTACCAAGCTGAAAGAAAACTACCGTCCTTTATATAGGAGACATAAAAAAAAATCTATTTTAGGAGGAAGTGACTTAAAATGGTCTTTAGTTAAAACATACAGAGAAAGGAGAATTAGAGAAATGTATAGGGCAGTTGATAAAAATGTATTAAATGTAGAGGAAATTTTTGTTCATTTGCCAGTTTATAATTCACAGTTTGGATTTTCATCCCAGATAAGCATCTGTGTTTGTGATTTAATTTGTATTTGCAAGCATTTCTTTTTCCTATAGAGAAACTTCAGAATCATGTAAACATTGGGGCCTTAGAACTAGCTTTCAGGTTGATGGTGTTCTGCATGCTGGTAGTTCCTTGAATCTGGTGGTAATACCCAGAACTGTAGACATGCTACTTTTGAGTTTCCTACAGGCCTAAGAAGTAGAGATGATGTTCTGATCATTTCCTTTTGATCTAACCGTTTTAGAAATTCTCTCTAGTAAGAGCCAGAGGGAGCCCAGATTCACTAGTCAGAGTAAAACCATGACTCAGAGTGTGCAGAATAACTCCTTTCTTGAGAAGTTTTCATTACCAAAACATGTTGTGTTTTTGAGTGAAAAGTAAAATTTACATCCAGTGGATGGAAATTTCTTTTAAGAAAATATAAAAACCCCTGATGCTTCTATTCTTGAAAATGAGAGTTATTTTTGTCAAAGGATCTGAGACCTGAATGCATTTTTTTTTTTTTTTAACTGGCAGGTCTATGATAGGGTCTTTAATTCTATGATTTCATTCACTGGTACTCTTCTCCCCCTACACACCACCTCAATACAGCCCTAAACTGTGTGCCACAGTTTAAAAACAGAAAATGTGGGCATGAGGAATAAAAGTACTTCAAGACTTGTGAGCTTTTAATTTAAGGCCATGGGTGTTTTTTTGTTTGTTTGTTTGTTTGTTTTTCTTAATATCAGATCAAATGTAAACTTTATTGATGGGATTATTCTGTGATTGTAAGAATGTTTCAGGTTTGTAAAATAGAACAGGCTTATTATAGAAGGCATATAGAATCAGAATCTAGCTTAGAATGCTCCCCCTTCTCTTTAGGAACATGCACAGTAAGAGCTGTACTGTTAGGTCATAGGGTGGACAGCTGATCATGTCACCAATGATTCCAGTTGTTTTTATTGAGTATATGTATAAAAATGTTACAGGATTTCCATTGTGGTTGGAAATGATATATAGTATGGTATGGCACTTGAATTATATTGTTCCCAAGAATAACTTCATGGTATAACTCAGGTGCTTAAATCTTTAACAGACAGTAAATATCCACAGGCCTCAGAGCACACTGAGATGTACACAGCTGAAATCTGTACCTTTGGTGACTTTTACTAAGAAAGATTGCCCAAGAACTCTTTTAAAGATGGGGGAATCATTTGTCTAGTCAACAAAACGTAGCAGAGCCTAGTAGCAAAAAAATTTTAAGTTGTAAAATTGTGCATCCTAAAGAGATCACCTCTCAGACTTCTGGGTTGCCATTTTTAAATCTAGCTGTTATTGCCGAAGAATTGTCACAGGTGTTGATTTGCATTTACGAGATTTCTTCTGTTAACTTGGATTTTTAGACAAGTTGTTTCTAGAATGGTTTCACGTCTGGTTTGTGGAGACTGATGTCTAACTGTTCATACCCACAGCAAAGAACAATTTCCAATCACTCCTGACGATTAAAGAGATTGGTGAGGAAATGTTTGCTGGACATGGAAAACCACAGAAAATTGCTGAGAGAAATCCTCAAATGGCTAAGTGGGGGCTGTGGTGCAATTCTTTGTTAGATCAGAGGCCTCAGGTTCAGTTCCCAAGGCTGTATTTTAGAAAGGGCCTAATTGAGTGAAAAGATAATATTTTCATGGAATGGAAGACTCAACGTTTTTGAGGAACCAACTCTCTCAATTGATGTATAAACTCAAACTCCAATCAAAGTTTCTAGACATTATATTGAAAATGTAGCTCAGTTGGCAGAATGCTTGTCTAGTGTACATCAAGCCCTGAGTTTGATCCCAGCACCATGTAACACTGGTTTTGGTGGCACAGGACTGTGATATCTGGACTTTAGAGATAAAGACAGGAGGACCAGATGTTCAAAGTCATCCCCGGCCATATTATGACTTCTGAACCAGCCTGGGCTACAGGATACCTTGTCTCAAAGACAACAAGAGACCTTCCCTAGATATTGGCAAACAACTCAAAATATATAAGGATAAAAGAACTTAGAATAGTCAAGGAGAAAAAACTGTGACATAGTTTGAGGAATTCCTGTTAAGTTCCAGTGTCCACAGTGAAAAACAAGCAGGACAGTTACATAGATCAAAGAAAGAGAATACAGTCACTAAGGAGATCCATAGTCAGTTGTTTCCTTTTGGTGTAAGGGCTGCTGGGGATTGAACCCTAGGGCCTTGCTCATGCGAGGCAAATGTTCCACAGCCCTCAGGTTTTGACAAAGGCACTGAAGCAAGACACAGGGCATGTCTTTTTTACTTTTTTATCGTTGTGATAAGACACCATGGCCAAGGCAATTTAGGAATATTTAATTTGGGGCTCACATTTCCACAGGATTAGAGTCCATGACCATCGTGGCAGGAAGCATGACAGTGGGCAGTAGCTGAGAGGTCACATCTGATCCACAAGTACATGGCAGAGAGAGAGGGAGGGAGGGAGGAAGGGAGGGAGGGAGGGAGGGAGGGAGGGAGAGAGAGAGAGAGAGAGAGAGAGAGAGAGAGAGAGAGAGAGAAAACGAACTAATTGGGAATAGTGTGGACTTTTGAAACCTCAATGCACACCTCCCTGCAGTGACTTGCTAAATAAATGAACTATATAACGGGATAAAACCTCACGAACCAAAGTATTTGTAGGACACATAAAGTTCTAGGATATGTAAAGTACCTGCTGCAGTTTATTACTTATAGAAAAGATTTTCAGGAAAATGGGCAAAGGTTTGGATAATCCCTAAGTAGCCAATAAACACCTGAGGACGTGCTCATCATTGTCTAGTCAATGGGAAATTCAAAGGAACCACGCTGAGATGCTGTTACAACCCCAGTGTAGTGGCTAGCTAGAGGAAACCAGCCAACCAAACCACACTAAGCCAAGCAGGCAGCACCAGGAGTTTATTGATAACACTGTGCTCCAGGATTTGGTTGTGATGGCAGTGTTCTCTTGGCTATCTACGGAACATAAAATTAACCACGCCATGCATTCTGAACAGATGAGGTTTATTGTATGGTCACACCTCAATGAAATTGATCAAAAATATAAGCCAGTGGAAGAATAAAATCATTTACTGTTTTGATAAAGGACCAAGGATGTACAGATGCCTAAGCGGTTATTAAAGTGCTGTCTCCATAGTAAACAGCTAGGATTAGTCTTAGGTCTTACGCTGGATTGTTTCCTTTCAAATTAGAGCATGGTGGTGTGCACAGACGGTAGAAACAAAGGAGAGGAAGTAAGGAGGAGGAAGGTAAATGTCCTGACAGTTGCTTTTGTGACTTGTGCTATCCAAGTCCCCAGGCTCGCCCCAGACACTGACGTCAAAATTCCACCCCAGAATGGTTAAGATAGGTCCTTATGAGTGATTTCAACATTATCTAATAGCTTCCTCATTTCCTTTTTCTTCCCTAATTGATGACCACAAACTTAAGTTATATACAGGAGTTATGTGTTGAAAGAGAAAGGTCAATGGCATATATCATTTTGGAATGGGAAGCAAGCTCTTTGAATGTATCATTTCCTAACAACTTTTGCAAAAACAGTAAAACTTTGTTTGTTTTTTTGGAGCTTTTAAAATTATGTAACTAGACTCAAATTAAGAATTAGGTGAATCTAACAATGCACAGAATAAATGGAGTTAACCTTTTTTTTTTTTTTAAGAATTAGCATATGGATTTGTCAGCTTTTTAAAAACTAATTATTATTATTTTCCTCCAGACAAGATTTCTGTGGGTAACAGCTCTGGTTGTCGTGGTACTTACTCTGTAGACCAGGCTGGCCTTGACCCCACAGTGATCTGACTGCTTCTGCCTCCCCAGTGCTGGGATGACAGGCCTGGGCCACCACAGCCGGGCTCTTAATTAATTATTAATTACTTTTTAATATTTTTGTTTCCTATATATTTTGCATTGATTTGTCTAGCTCCTTGGGGGTTTAATATTTAGATTATTTGAAATTTAATGTTTTAGGGACTGGAGAGATGGTTCAACAGTTTAGGGCACTTGACGGTTTTACAGAAGAACTGAGTTTAGTTCCCAGCATTTCCATGTCGGGAGGCTCACAGTGCTCTTCTGACCCCCATGGGAGGTACATGTTCACACACACATATACATGAATAGTATTAACAGCAGATCTCTTAATAATTATTACTTAAATTAAAAAAGGTCTTACTAAAAGGCATTTTGATGTTTTTCTCCAAAGGAGAATTTTATCATTTTGAAATTATTTACAGCTAAATTGTTATTATATTTGATATTTGTATTGGCTTTGTTTTCTTTTGAGACATGGTATTTTTAGGCAAGCATTGCTGGCCTGGAATATGCTAGGTAGACCAGGATGGCCTTGAACTCACAGAGATCTGCTTGTCTCTACTTTTGCAGTGCTGGAATTAAAAGTGTGTACCACCATACTAGGCTATCTTTGATATTTGTGTTGTGATTACCCTGTAAGAAAAGAATAAACGCTAGCTCAAGGAAAGAGTTTGTAATTGTGTGGCTCACCACTCTCTGCTATCTAAGCAAAGTTAGATAATTCTAACTTTCATACTTTGCAGTGCTGAATTGTGTATGAAGAGCCTGAGTTGTACAGGGTACATTTCTGGAACTCCTTCGGTTGAAATAGCAAAAAGCTGCATTGTTTGAGGAATTAAAATTACTTTTCTCTATGAATTTGAATTTGTATAGTTATTATATATTATGAAGACTATATAAGGAGATTATGGTAAATAATCCTAATTTTACGTTCACACAGAAAGCTAACATTTGAAGATCTGTGGGGCTCTCAATGCGCATCATCTCATCCAGCATCAGAGTCGCCCGGCAGAGTCATCATCTCCAGCAGATGATGATGCAGGCTCAGGGTGCTTAGCAGTGTTGCCAAGGTCATGGGGCAACTGGGAGAAAACTTCAGATGTGATCTCAGGCAGCCTGTTGGGCCTATCCTGGGCTCTGGGCCCTGGGCTCTTACTGTTATATGAATACAGGTTAGGCCTGCGCTCAGTCCTATCCTGGCATCAGTTTCCAACAGAAGTGAATGAGACCAAACTTCCCTGCATTATCAGCAGCACAGAACATTGAAATCCTTAGATTTGTACTTATTAATTAATAGAAGAATAATCATCTTCCCCTAATTCTACTTTTTAAGGTAAAAAGTTTAAGGGATGGAGGTGTGGCTCAGTGCTACAGCACATTTTTGCCTAACATTTTTCTTATGTATCATTTAATAGGAACTGTATATTATGGAAGTTTCCTTTTTCTGTTAAAACAAGGTACAAAACTCTTCGTCAGTTTTTGTTTAGTTTACAGTATTTTACTAATATTTTTGATTTTTAGGTTTTAACATGTTATGTTCTGTGTCTTTGAATTTTAAATCACACTGTAAAGTTTTGTTCTATTCTGAGGTTATCTAAGAAGCTTTTTTTTTTTCTTATTTTATAACTGACTTTTTTATTTCTGATGCTTAAGTCTTCTGCCCTTCTAGAATTCAATCTGACACTCACTGTAAGATGCTGTTCCAGTATTTTGATTGTTTGCCCAGAGAACCATTCTTCTCAAACCATGAAAGGCCTTTGTGTTCCCCACTGTTTGACCTGTCAGCCCTGTGTGCTGGATGCCTTGCCTCTGATCCACTCTGCTGGTTGGGGTCTGTGTGAGTTGCCTGCTTATCTGGTTCCTGGAACAAGGCCTAAAAGAAGTCAAGGTCACTTTCCTTTCCTTTTTCTTCAATTCTCTTAATTTGTGTTGGTTGAGATTTTAAAAGATGGCTTTTAGATGAGTTTATTGTGTTCTAGTGAGCAACAAAAACCCAGAAAACAAACTGAAACAACCCTTGAGTCCTTCAGTCTCTTCCCTGCAGATCTAGGTCACAGGCACGCAGAGCCACACCCAGATCTTCATGTGAGTGTAGATCTGAACTCAGGTCCTTATGCGTGTGCACCAAGCACTTTCACCCACTGGGCCGTCTCTCTGTAGTGGACAAAATACAGTGTCTTGGTTTACATTCAAGATAGTGCTAAAAGTGATTAATTTCATCTCTAGCCAACTGTGTACACTTCAGCCTCCTAAGTATTTCTCCTTTTGCAAATGCACAGTTAAAACCACATAATTCAATCAGTGAAGAATCTTCAGCTATTTGAGATCCTATCTGATGTGGCTTTCTTCATGGTTGATCATTCAGGAAGAAAGCATACATTGGCAGCTCTCCCAGTGGGATCACAATTGAGTGTTTATCTAACTTTTCTTTTAAGTGTGCGTTAATGTAGACAGTATTAGATATTCCCATCCCCAGCACTGGGAAGCACTGTACCCATTAGCTTTTCCTTGGAGTATTAATGTGGCAGAGCCTAGCTGCTGATTGAACTTCTGTGGGACCTGCCATTGTGCTCTGTGTTTATTGGGTTTAATTTTTAAGCATTTGTTTTTGCCTCTAGCAAAAGTGCCTAAATTTGATAAATTTCCCTAAACCAACATATCTAGGGAAAATTTGATTTACGTCCTGGGGCCAAGGACAGAATGTGTCTTTGTAAATAGTTACATTATATTGTTTATCACTCTCCCGCCTGTCCTCTCTTTATAGGGGAGACAATTTCTCAGGCTGGTCATCTGTGTCAAAGAGGAGCATAGATGGAATGGGCTTTGTTAAACCTTGGTCTCCAAATTTCAGTCTCTGGGACTATAGACAAAGCACCGCTTTCCTTCACATATGAGCATCCTTGGAAAGGAATTAGCAATCTGCAGGCCCTATGGAAACAAGTGGATTCCCTGAGGTGTAACATTTGAGACAGTCACTGTGCTTTCGCCTTAGTCAAAGACATTAGCAGGAATGGCAGGTGCTCTCCTGCCAGGAGCCAGAGGTATCTATCTGACAATGAACTGCACAATGAACGGGGCTTCTAGTCTCATTGCCACTTTTTAACATATGGCCAGTTAGCTGGGCATGATGGTGCATCTCTGTGATCTTGAGGGCTGCCTGGTGTACACAGAGATGCTCCAGGCTACACAGAGAAACCCTGTCTTAAGTAAATACACAGAAGGATATTGAGAGGACTTTGAGGCCCCAGGATCACATGGAGGTCAAGTCACTAGTAAGGTGGGAATCTGTTTAAAATGTTCTGATTGGTGATCTTGGTTAGCCACTGAGGAGATGCTCTGATTCTCATGGGCAGGTCACTGAGAGTCATCCCGGCATTGTATCCCTGCAATCCCAGTGCTTAGCAGGCTGAGGCAGTGAGATTTCATGTTCTGGTGCTGCCTGGGCAACGGGGGGAAAGCCTGCTTAAATAAATCATCAATATATATGTATATATGTGATCTACCTATGTCCGTCTACCCACCCACCCCCTCATCCATTTATCTACCTACCTATCAATCATCTACCTACCTGTGTATCTGTCTTACCAAGAACCTATTGGAAGATTAATTTTATCCTCATACTGACAGACTCAGCATAGGTGCCTGGCATGTGCTAGGTCTTAATGTCATACCTCTGTTAGTTTTCAGCTCTGAGAAGGGGTTATTTCTATTCACTTACCAGTCGAGATGGATGGTCTGCTTTTTGATAGTGATTTATTATTGGTGCTCTATAGAGCAGTAAAAAAGATCTTATTTACATATTTTGTTTTGTCATCATGCTCACCATGTACATGTCCAGAGGCCAGAAGAGGGCATCAGATGTCCTGGAACCTGAGTTACAGATGGTTTTGAGGAGTCTTCTGGGTGCTGGAAACTGAACCTGGTCCTCTCAAGAGCAAGTGCTCTTGGCTGCTGAGCCATCTCTCCAGGCCCAGGCCCTTAATAGCATTCTCATTCTCTCTTTTCCCCTCTTCCTTCTCCCTCCCTCTCTCTCCCCCCACCTCTCTCTGAGATAGGGTTTGTGTTTGTGTCTCTAGCTGTCTGGAACTTGTTCTGTGGGCCACTTTGACCTCCAGCTTAAGAGATCTACCTGCCTCCACCTCCCATCTTAATGGAGCATTTTAAATGTCAATTTTAATCATGCTGCTTCAACAACCCAGTTTACAACATGGCTAATTAAATTCTCAGTAAATCACCTCTGAGGAAGAATGAGGCATTTTTTATGTGTTAGCTAGGCATCTCCAAAATCAGGAGTGTACACAGTATCATAAAAATGAACATAATTAGGAAGATTGAAATCCAGTAGTCTAAAAAATTTGGATAATAACTTGGTCATTGAGTAGTAAAATTCTAAGATCACAAACATTTTTTCTTATGATTGGTAATAATAAAGGAAATTGAACATCATAAAGTGAGCTATATAAAGGCCCTGGAGAGTCTAATTTACTACAAATGGGAAGCATTGCATTTGTCAGATTGTTCCGGGTCTTAGAGTTTTTTGCGTCCCCTAAATGACTGCTTGCCAAAAAAAAAAGTCTCAAATTTCCAGAGAACAGAGATTATATCTCCTGGACACAAGCTCCCCATGGTGTGTGACAGCCTGGAACAATGAGAATGTAGTGAACAAATCCTGGCTGAGTGAGGGGGCCGTGGATAGTGTTCACGGTGGATTCCTGTTGGTTGACCAAAAGGGATAACGCCAGCTAAGAGTGAGCACTCTAAAGAAGGAAGGCAGGCTACTGTAGTAAAGCTGCACTGAAGTTTTATACGAGACCCCCAATGCATACATCACCGCTCACCTCCACCAGTACACGACACCACCGAACTGCAGAGGCTCAGAGAGCCCTGCATGAGTTAGTACTGACAGAGTACACTTCCATCCACCCACATCCCATTGGATTATTGAAAACCCTTCTCCCAGCCACCTACAGCTTGCACAGAGCAGTGTCTTTCTGTCTACTTTCTTCTATGCTGGCTAGGTGTCACAAGCCTGCTTAAGAGAACAAACTATATCAGAGGTTCAGCTATTTCCATCTAAGTGCAGCTCTTGGAAACTGAACACTGGCAAGATATTTGAGGTAACTAAGAAAAGTAAAGTTTTTTTTCTAATCATTAGAAACATGTACCTGGGGACAAAACCCAGCAATATATAGAACGTACATAAATGCATGCATCTAATACCTTGTCTATAGTACATTTTATACATTTACTACATATTGCACAATCTCAGATACACACACAATCTGGTGTGTTGCTGTGTAAGCCATCCTCACAGAGGAGAGTCCTACATGACATTCTGAATGAGCTTATTCCTGACTTTTTGGAAAATAGAGTTGACAGTTCTCTGTGCAGTCATATATTCACATACACCACAAGTTAGCCATGGTAAAAGGTCAGTCTCTTTTCTTAAATGTAGGATTCTTTGGCACATTGGAGTTGGTCGACCTCAAAGACCATGTGGCTGTGTTGCTGCCTGACACAGTCCAACTTAGCCGTCTGCATGGATTCAGACACAGTCCTCAAGTGGTGCAGCTCAGATCTCCCCTGAGTTTCCACAGAGACACAGACAGTCTGACTCTGTTTCCAGTGCTCAGTCATGGGAGACAATCTGTGTCCACCAGGTGTATTCTCACTGTGGTCACCTCCAAGTTGAGAAGGCAGTACAGTGTTCCATTTGAGCATTCTCGCTCTCCTACTGCTAACCGTCTGGCCGCTGTAGGCCATGAGTCCAGATGTCTGGTAATGAATGGCCTCTTCATACGATGGTGGGCTTTCTGGCTTCCTCACATCAACTAGCTGAAACATGTCATCAACTGAGAGGGCCCAGGTTCTAGACAAGCTGAAGCCCAGAGCTGTCTGGCTTTGGATTTCTGACTCACTTTCCTGAATGATTCTGCCCCCAAGTTCGCTTTCTTTCCTCAAACTCTTCTTGGTTTGGTCTCTAGAAAAGTCTCTGGATTTCTCAGACCCAATGCTGGAGGTCCGGGGCAGCACTTTTTTGTGAGACGTAAAGGAAAATGACATGGAGTGCTTTCTAATTTCTCTTTGGGGTTTGACCTTGTCTGTCTTTGTGGTGAAACTCTGGTGTCTGGTGAAGAAATTCCTTTTGGGACAGGAAGGTGAAGGCACAGGTGAACTGTCCGCAGATTTACCTTGGGAGACCCGGGAAAAAGCTTTGGGTACCAGTCCCTGTGATGATGTTAAACCTTGAGTCAAGTTCTTTATCTTTAAATCCACTGGTCTCTTGGGCTTGCCTTCAACTGCTGAGAAGACTTCCTCTGTAAATGGATCTTCAGCATCATCACTTTCAAAACAAGAGGCTTCCTGGGGCCCGGTGAAGTTATCCTCACTCTTGGTTAGCTTCTGTTTTGTCATTTGGCCCATGAGACACTCTTGTGAGGGTGACATGTTGGGTTCAGAGAACCGCCTATCTTGCTGGCCAATGGAGCTTTTCAACCTGGCTACCATGCTAACAATGGGTTCTGAGCTTGACTCACAGGTGTCCTGTGGGCTCCTGTTATCCAGGCCAGTGGGCGCTTCCAGATGCCTGCTGGAAGAAGTGCTAGCACTCGTGGGCTCCACGTCTGGGTCATTGCTGTCATAAGCCGAGTCATTCTGTAGAGTTGACACATCTGGGGAAAGTTAAGGCAGAGTTGAACATTTTATCCAAGCTCCTTTAGCAACAGTCTTTATTACAGGCCATCCTATTTATACCTATGGTGATTTGGTGGAAGTGCATTGGGGCTTGATCTGACAATAAATTGATTACATTAAAACCTTGTTTCTGTCTAAAATGATCTTTAAGTGGTAAAACATTAGGAAAATGAAATGGAAGGAGAGGGAAAGCAATACAAGGAAAGGAAGATGACAACAACAATATTCTTTAAGGTTTATTGCCTTGAATTCATAAGATTGATCCTTTGGGTAGCTCTTGTATTGGGTCAATTTCCATTTTAATGGACTCACATTCTACTGCAGAGCTGAAGATTCCTTGCTCCAACCCCATAGCTAAAGTAGAATGAAGAGTTATTGTGACTTAGAATAGAAAGGAGAAAATCTGAGATTGAGAAATACTGCGGTGTGAGGAGGCATTGTGGGTAAATCTGATAGCAAGGCCTCCATGGTTAATGACTTTCTTACAGACTTCTGATTTGTGACGGTGAATTCTGCTTCTAATACCAGGAGTGCTTTACATCACTGCATGGAGCGCAGAGGACTGGCATGGGCTTCTCCCCAGAACCACAATCAAGTGACAGAATGTTCGGTACCTGAACTGTCAGTGTGTTCCAGGGAGTCATCAGAAGCGATGCGAGAATGTGTTGGAATGTTCTCCCCAAAGATTTCCACACAGTTGTCAATGAGGAATTCCACCAATGTCTTAACCTGTGAGGAAAGTGTAAGCAGTTTGTCAGCTTAAGTACAATCGTAAAAAGGCAGAGAAGAATGAGGACACATCAGGGTCAATTACCAGGAAGTGGCAGAAATAGAACTAGATACTTTTATGTGCCTGAAAAGCACTTTGGTATTAGTGGCAGTAACATACTTCATTGTTTTATGGGTTTTTGAGGCATTTTTTTTTTTTAAATTTCAGGATTAAAAGAAAATTGCTTTGAAGTAACTGAAACTTTCAGGAAGTGCTTGTCCAGATTTGTAGTTGAACAGGCAGAATGTGACACACAGAAGAGAGGGAACAAAGCAGTCTTTCCAGCCAGGGAGTCAATGCTGTAAATGCCTCCCCAGACAACAGAGGATACATGTATGTCACTCTTGAGTAAATATGTTTATCTGAGAGTGGAAGCATGAGAAACACACCCTGCAGTTGAGACTTCCACTGTGGGCCCCACATCCCTTTGAGAAACTCAAATCAGAAGCATCTCTGCTTGGCTTTTATAGAGGGTGGGCAGGCTGTACCTTATTGTTCAGGTCCTTCTGGGCTTGGAAGGATAGGCCCTGGTCATTCTTCAGAGCAAGCATGTTGGGCCCGATGCAGATGGCTAGGTTGCTGGAATCCATCTTGTTGACCTCGGCATTCTTGCTGATGAGGTGTAGCACATAGACCAAATGCCTGAGCAGTAGAAGGTTGGGCTGGGGGAGGCGATCTGCAACCCTGGAAGAAGTTGAGGGATGGTGACTTTCATGTAGCTTTAGACTGGCTTCTCAAGAGGTCTTACCCAAACCAGACTTCCTTTAAAAAGAGGAAGGTGCACTTCCAAAAGAAACATTGTAAAATGCTCATTCAAGACTCTTGCAGCAGTAGCTGCCATGGATGGGGCCCGGAAACCACAAGGTTTAGTAACTGGGACTCCAATAGTACCTCTCTTTATTATACACAAATGCTGATTGTGAAGCAATGCCTGTATAACCACCACAAGCCGCTTTATATTTTGAAAAAAGTTTTGTCATACCATCAAATTACTGTGTTGGAATTCTGTTTTGAGCCCCATGAGACTAATTTTCTCACACTTCTCTGGACTATAATTTTTAGAGCAAGATCACCCATACATATCTCATTCTGAGATAGAATCAGTCTATAAAAACATGTTTGTAACTACAGGCAGGCAGTATTTAAATACAGCCATTGCTCTAGTGATAACAAATTACATTGTTTCTTTACATTTTGGTATTTCAAAACATGAAGTGAATCCAACACATGAATCCTTTGCATTTCTTTGTGTTATTTTCATAAAAGAGTTCTATGCCCAAGTAGAAACTTACTGTGATAATCTTAGAATTCTGGGGATAAGGGTGGACAGAAACGATCATCCTTTTGGTAAATATTTGGCTGCAGGGGACAGCTACTGCATATTGGTGGGTTTTCTTAGGATGCGGCAAAGGTTCTGACATGTTAACAGAAGACATTTGGGACTCTATGCAGAGGTTACTCTTATTTTTTAATGTAATTTCTGCTAACTATTGGAATTTGTTCTTTTCTCTTTTTTTGTTAGCCATAAGAATTTAGGGTTTACTGTGGAATTTTATAAACAAAACAATCCGTTCCAAGTTACTCCGCTGCGCTGTAAAGGTTTAGGAAACTACAGTGGCTGGCACGATCCAGTTAATGAAGTCAAGGACAGCTCCGACCTTGTTGACTAGCCTGTGGTAGTGTTCACAGGTCCGAGTTTATTCTGTGTCTTTTCAAACTACTTCCTGTGTTTAGATTCTGTCCTATCTTGGGATCTATGAGTTCTGACGTTTACTTTCTGCTTTTTTTTTTAAGAAGTTCTTTTTCTCATTAGGGTAGAACTACTTCCTTTAAACACTCAGTGTTCCTTCGGCTTCTGTGATGGAACCAGATGAGCAATTCCACCCAGATTCCCAGGAGCCCACAGGTTCTGTGAAGACAGGAATCCGGAAGGATTCGCACAGGCTTATGAAAGTGTAAAGACAGAAAGAAGCTTTGCCTCCTGCAGAGACTGACGACTTACTGCTTTAGGGCCTCGATTCTGTCCTCCTCGATTGGCTTCTCCAGGGCGCCCATCCACTCCTCAAAGAGGTCACAGGAGAGTAGCTTCTGGGGGATTCCGCGGAGGAAGTCCTGGAGGGAGAAAGGGGCGTTTGCCTGTTTGTGCCGTGCAGCGAGTCCCTCCACTCCCGTGATGTGTTCCACCTCCGCCAGGCACCCTTGGTCACCCAGTCACATCCCTGCATTTACTTCCTTTAGGGAGCCTCTTCCAAACTCACACTGTACTCAGGAACCTCCCAGCATAATCAGATGCCCTGTCCATAGGTAGGTGAACTCTGGGGAGACCAGATTTATGAATGGACTTGGCCATGGAGCAAATACTTTTTTGAATTTCATGCCACCCTTTCTGTTGGAACCTGGTGCCATTCAAACAGAGGTGCTTCTATGAGTAGTTAAGACTAAACCCCCGGATCTCCCCATCAGGGGCTTTGCCAGGCAGGGAGCTGGTTTCCTGATGTGTTTGCTAGGGCGCCCCCTACAGGCCATCTGACACATTACAGCAGACTCACCTTGAAGACCACAGCCAGGAGGTGCACAGGTAGCTGGTTCAGATTCACTGCGCCTCCACAGTTAAGTTCCTCCTTCAGCTTCTTGCGGGCCTTCTCGCTGGCAGCTTTCCTGAATATTCCTTCAGTTGAAGGGCCTTTAAGGCAGAGGATGGTGAGGATGTCCTGCGGGAGCAGACACAACAACAGAAAACGTTTACGCGTTGTCACCGTTGATGCACGGACACCTATCTATAGGCTCCTGTTACAGGAAAGCCTTCACAAGCTACTGAGGCCAGCGCTTCCAAAGGTGCCACTAATTTTGTACATTGGAAGATTATTTTGGGCCCCCTCTCTCCTCTCAAATGCTCTCATAGAAACATTAGCAATCACCCTCTGCTTCCTCGTGGCAGAGCTTTTAAGAGTTACAGATGTTCCATCACCTTTGATGCCCCGTCAGAGGACTGAGGGAGGGGCCATCGCTCTGAGCACACCGTGATGGACAGTGGGCAGATGGCTTCCCTCCACACTGGAAAGAAGGGGAGCCTTCAAAAGATGGATTCCATCGTGTTCATATTTCCCAAAGGCTTTTTATGTCCCACACAAAAGGGAAGCAGGTTTGTGAGTCAGCACACACCTACCTGGATGGGTCTGGGGAGCGTGTCATTTTCCCCACAGATGATTGACAAGGGTTGATCAAACAGTGACACACTCAGCTCTGGTTCCAACGAGCCAGAGAAGTCGGATGAAGGAGAGAGCTTTCTCATGAGAGAGGGCCAGGACAACACTTTCTTTCTCTTCTTGACTTCTATAGCCAAGGAAACAAGGCGATAAGGAGAAAAAATAATGTTAATAATAAGCCAAGATCCAGACTAGAACATAGATGGTGTTGGCCACGCCATCCTGTCTATAGCATGCCATGCTGAAGAAAAAGAAGAAAATGGTTGAAAATTTGAGGAAGCCAAGGGCATAACCCTTGATCTAGAAAAATCAACCCCAAAACAACCACACTGTTTCCAGGGCAACCAGTCCCTAAACATCAACAGCGAGGTTCCTCAAGCCCCACCTTTCCTGTTTTTACCTTCACAGCTATCAGCTACAGAAAACTAGCAGAATTTAATTGTGTGCTTTAAAACCACCCATTTTAATGTACTGTTCCTAATAACTACAGAAAATATTTCTGCTTAATGTGTATTATTTTACTTATATCTTTGAATGTGAAAGTTATAAAGAGAGGAAGGAAGTGTCTTTCTCAAGATCCTTTCAAAGGTTTTGAGCAGGGCTGGCTGGGCACCTCTGTCTTAGCATTTAGCGACCACTAGATGGGGCTACATCACCCAGGGAATCTTGCAGTCACCCAGTTTGAATTTCAGAAGCCAATACATGGTTCTCCAAGAAAGCAGACACCCAGGCTTAACCAAGTATCCAACCCTCCTGTTAACCACAAAACTTGTGTGCAGTGGGGATCGGAACTCTTTTTATCTTTATTTTCTTTTTACCCCTTCTAATTTTAAAGGCTGTGTTTCCTAAACAATTTTGTCCTGGCAAGTGGAAGGCAGATAAGAACAATGAGGCCCATCCTGATACTTTGAAGGGGTGATCATATCTGATGAATATCATAATAAAATATGTTATGAAAGAGAATAAGAGGTTTGGGATCATCAACAATTGTCCCATGAACTCTTAGATGCATTCTCCACTAGAAGGAATCAAGTGGAATGTTTCTCCAGTGTGTGCATACTTCTATCCTCAAGTTCCCAGCCTGGTTAGAACACCCCCCACCCTCACCCCGTAGAGCCCCCCCTCCCTCCTTCAGCACCTGCTGTTCTAGGCAAGGGTTAATGTTCTAAGGTCTCTCAGAATACTTAGAAAACAAATTCCGAGTAAAGTACAAGCTCTGTGGTTTTGTACACCAAGAACACCAGTTAGGCTCACAGGAGAGATCAGAATGTTTTCAAAACTCACCAGTTAGCTGGCAAATGTTGTCTTCACTCTCACAGGATGTCAGCAGCGAAAGAGCCTTGATATCACCCTGAAAACATATTTAAGTTAAAATAGTCACCTAAGGCACACAGTCTCTCTCCACAAAGTGCACAGATAGCCTTTTATTCATCTTAAAAATTAAAGTCAATTCTGCTGACTCTGTCTTCACTCTCCTCAGGCCAACATTATCATAGAAGAGCTCAATAGATGTATTTATTATCTGATAAACAGCCTAAACATCCAAAAAAAGAACATTTTCCATCTTCTTCCAGTGCAAATAAAAAGTTAAAAATATTATTTTCTTACCTCTGACTGACATTCAATTGAAGTCTCCATGTTACTGGCATTAAGTGTTTTTGACTAAAAGTGAGGAAAAGATAACATGAGTGAAGGGCTCTTCAGTTCTTGTCTGTGGACAATACAAGTAAGTGTGGCGGGCTCACGTACATCGAGACCGCTTATCAACTTCATTGGAGTCCGGCTCACAGTCCAAAAGGGGATTTCACTAGCGTGAGGCTTTGATTCTGCAGTAAATCATAAAGGAAAAGAGTTATGAGATAGAGCAGCCAGTCAGGTTTCAGAGTCAAAAAAACCAAACCAAACCAACAAACCAAACAAACAAATAAGCAAAAATCCTAAGCTTAAAGCTATTGAATTGAAAAAGTTTTCATTTAAAACCAGCCTCCCACTGTGAGACGGCATAACAATCTCATCCAACTTTTTATTTACTGTATCCAAATGAAATAAAAATTTCCATGTTTCCATGAAATAAGATTAAAATCATTCTTACTAAATGTCACCTACTATTAAAGACAGTATCTGAGAAACTTATTCCTAAATTCCTTAAGCCAGATGTCTTTAGTACTCCAAAACTTACTTTGTTTTTCTTTATTACATTCTTATAAGGACAGTCTGAATACAGTTATAACAACTAACACTTTTTTTGAACACTCATATACATTTAGTCCTATATTAAATGCTCTACACTCTCATCTAACCCAAGTTAGAAATTTATTTCTAGGATACTAGTTACAGTATACAGAAACCAAACCCAACATTTACAGAATTTCTGAACCCCTAAATCGCAGCTGTCACATGGCAGCCTAACATTCTGCATCCAGAGCCCTTCTAAGACAGATGTTTCTCAGCAGAGCTTTTCTGCAGTGGCATATACTCTCAGGGACCTGAGACCCACAACCCTCAAGGGAGTTTATGTTCTGTCCTGTTATTCTGCAGTACTTACCCTGGGAGGGTCTTTATCCAGAGTTATTTTTACCTCCAGTGAACTGTGAAAAACAGGAGACCCAGCATGATACTCTGACCCTAGGAGTCCACCCACGGAGCCCAGACACTGGAGCCCTCAGACTCATGTGCTGGGCGTTATATGTGACGGGGGCGGGCAGGTGGAAACTCAGAATATTCCTGGGGCCGGAAGAAGCATCATGGGCTGTCACACAGACAGAGCCAGCCAGACACTGCCTAGCTCTCACTTCCTCATTCCTTTTAGGGCGGCGATGGTTCTTTCCTCTCCCTTCCCACCTCATTTCAAAGTAAAAATTTTTTACAAACTACTAGGGGGTGGAAAATATGACATAGCGAACATCAGAGAAGGCTTTGATTAATGTTAAAGGTGGTATGTGTGAGTGAGAAATTTTGTTATTCTATGTGTAAACATTTTATTTCCAGAAGTGGTCATCTCACCCCCTCTCTGGTTTGTCTATCCTGTTTGGGTGCTGGCTCCCTTTCACCCTCAATCCTCTCTGTCCACCAGGACTAGGTATTAATGGCACATCTAAGTGCAGGATGTTGCCATAAAACCAGAAGAGATCAAGAAATCAAATTCCCTCTTTGAAAAATGATCACCCTTAAAATCCACTTCAATTTCTTTGGAATTAGGAGAACTGCCCACTGAGAATTATATTTATTTCTCACGCAGAGAACCACATCTCTAAGTTTACTGTGAAACACAGAAAGGAACACAGCGGTTTAGGATGGATGATTTTGAAAAGTGGAGCATACAGAAGAGGGCACCAGATCTCATCACAGATGGCTGGCTGTGAGCCACCATGTGGTTGCTGGGAATTGAACTCAGGACCTCTGGAAGAGCAGTCAGTGCTCTTAACCTCTGAGCCATCTCTCCAGCCCCTGAAAAGTGGAGTAAAGGATCACATGTTCGTCAATATCATGACATCTTTGGGACCTTTAACAGATAGATACGGTTGAAATGCAAATGCTGTAAATTTTATTGCATGTAAAAGTGCCCTGCAATCTGTCATTCTGTCATATCACCCCCTCTTCTTTCTTTGACACATTTGACATTGCACCTCGGGACTGGCTTTGAACATCTGACCGATAATTTGATGTTCAGCTGGCCCCGCAGCATTCCACCCAATTATCTAAGTTGGTTGTAAGGTTTTTGGCGCTGGAGATTGAAACCTGCCCCTCAGAACACACTCTGCTGCAGAGCTGCACCCCGAGCCAGGACTGTTCTTGGGGTTCTTTAGTATCAAGGACACTGCTGCTCCTCACCAGGTATAAGGCTCTTGAGGATATGAAAATAAAACCCATTTTCAAGGGTTTTCATTTAATTCCACACCTGCATCATCACTCAGAGACAAAGCTCAACTCTTCTTGAGATAAAATTGTTCAGTGCCTTGGTGTGAACATTGTCCTCGGGGATACCAGCTCCCATTCTTGGCATTATCATGAACTCTGCACATGTTCTGAGGTTAAAATGTGAGTTTGCTAAGTCATATTTAACATCTTTCTATGTACCACATTCTCTGTTGACTATTTTCAAGTTCCTCATTGCACATAGTTATCAGCACACTTGTGCTGAAATATGCCTTCTGATCCTGTGCCCCAAGCATGCCCATGCTTCCTCTCAGGGTAACTCTAAAAGTGGTTCATCTGTGGGTGAAGGCAAGTCATCTCTACCTGACTCATCAATTCCTACAAACTAGCCCAGGGTCCTCATGAGTGTAGGGCGCGGTTTGCCTTTGCACAGCTTGCCGGCGCCGCTTATGCTAATTAGGCATCGAGTAGCGACCAATCCGATGTGCCTATGGCATTGAGAAAGGACTTATCCGATGCGGTCCTCAAATATGTTAATGAGCCATTATTTTGAGCCAATCACCAGCCATATGCTAATGAGACTACTTTGAACCAATCATTGGCTG
>PVIH01009212.1:0-84307 GCA_004025045.1 Sigmodon hispidus | reverse complement strand
TCAGCTTTCCCTCTGAATTTTTTTTTCCATCCCTGTATATCCTTATTCAAGGTCCCTTCCCCCTCCCACCACATCAGGTCATTTTACTTCTCCGCAACTCCCCATCCCCTCCCTGGGCAGGGAGCAGACAGTCCTATGGTCCCACTGACCCAATAATGCTTGGATCAGTCTCCACTCCTGGCCAAATCCAGTTTTGTCCACCCTCCCTCAAGAGTGAGTCAGGTGTTCCTATAGTTGGAGTAGGGTCCGAAGGGTCAGTCCTGGGTGTTTCTGATCCCAAGCTGTACAGTAGTTGTGGTTTACAGCTTGGGCATATGTATATAATAAAATTTATACAAAAATGCAATAATATGGCTTTGAATATTTTAAAGATAAAATTTTGTTCCACCCAGCCATTATGAGATTAGCTTCACGTATTTCATTAACTCTATTTCATTTTATTTAAAGATTGATTTTATTTTTACTTTTGTTTTATGTGTATAGGTGTTTTGTCTGCCTATATGTCTGTGTACATTGCCCACAGAGGCCAGAAGAGGGCATCAGATGCCCTGACACTGGATTTACAGATGGCTGGATTTACCATTATGGGTACTGTGAGCCTAACGTGGCTACTCTGCGAAAGCACCCATTACTCTTAACTGATGATCCACCTCTCAGTCTCCTTACGCCATTTTAAAGTAAGAACTTTGGTGACATTTCTAGAATGGGTATCATCCAGAAAGGAGACTCCACAAATGCTGGTGAGGATATGGGGAAAAGAAAACCTTACTCACTGCAAGTGACAGGGGAAACTAGGATGGATGGATGGATAGGTAGGTAGATAGATAGATGGATGGATGGATAGATAGATGGATGGATGGATGGATAGATGGATGGATGGATGGATGGATAGATAGATAGATAGATAGATAGATAGATAGATAGATGGATGGATGATAGACAGATATGGTGATGCTAATAGATGATAGATTGATAGATAGATAGATAGATACATAGATACATAGATACATAGATACATAGATACATAGATACATAGATACATAGATACATAGATAGATGATAGATAGATAGATAGAATGAATTTCCATGTACCACTCCTGGGTGTCCTTTCAAAGGAGTCTATATCCTACCATGGAGATAGAAGAACAGCCATATTTACCTCTGTATTACTACTCATAATAGCAAGGAAATGAATTAACCTACATGTCCATCAGTGGAAGAATGGATAATGAAAATGTGTCATTTGTAGAAAACAGAATTTTATCCAACTATTAAACAAGGAAATGTTGAGGGAAATGCACATGCCTGGGAGGTGTTATATTAAAGAAGGTGCATCCAGAATAGGAAGAGCAAAACTCATATATTCTCTCTCATATGCAAATCCAAGCTTATAATATTTTAGTAGATGTACATCAGTGGGATGAGTTGGGCTATGAAACCAGAAAGGAGACAGACTGGGAGAGGGTGTTGAGGAGAAGGAGGGAGGTCAATGGGACACACGTGACGTGAAAGGAGGAGGCTGTGGAGGCTGAAAAGGAAAAAGGAAGCAGAGTGCGGACAAGATGTTGGAGAGGAAGCAACCAAAAACAAAAATAGCTTATTTTTGCTTGAGACTGCCATGATGAAGCTTAATACTCTGTATGATAATTAATTTTTATTATTTGCATTATGTTTTTAGAATATGAAAGTAGACTGTATTTACATTTCTTGCTTCCCCTCTCCCCCTCCAAGTCCTTCCATGTCTCCCACAATAACTGTTTCAAATTTATGACCTCTTCTTCTATAATTATTATTGTTATATACACATAATAATCATATAAAACCATATGATATACACATACATGAAACCTGGCTGAGTCTACTTATGTGTTTAGGCCTGACCATTTAGGACTGAAAATCCTAACCGAGAGCTTATCCCTAAAGAAATGAAATCTCCCTCCCTCAGCAGCCGTTGGCAGCTTGTAGTTATTCATCTAGGGATTAAGTCTTATAAAACTTTTCCTCATCCATGTTGGCAGGTCAAAGGTCAACTGGCCTGTACCGGTCTGTAATTACGTCAACCATATTATTGAGAGTTCATGCATACAATGCTTATATCATGTGCAGCTGCTCCAGTCCCCTCACAGCCCTTCTGTCCCCCCCTTACTTGATGTTCCCTGAGCCTTAGGTATAAGACTTGAGTTATGGATGTACCAACTGGGGCTGAGAACTCCCTCAGTCACTTCTGCATTCTGGCCAGTTGTAGATATCTCTATTAGTATTCATCAGCTGCAAAAAGAAACTGCTTTGTTGGAGCAAGACAGCCACACTTCTTTATGGGTATAAGAATAAGTCAGAAAGCAGTTTGAAACTATATTAGTTAATGCAAAATGGTGTACAAGGTTCTCCTCTGATGTCTATTGTTACCCCAGCATGGATTCTTGCCTAGCTCTACAGTATTAGGCATGAGTTTCCTCCTACAAAGTGATACTTAACATCCAATTAGATAGTTGTTGGCTACCTCCAAGACAGAAGTGCCACTATTGCACTGTTATGAGTATCTTGTTTGTGCTGGTTGTTATTGTGGTTACCAAACTTTAGACTTGGGTAGTGCAACCTATTGCTTTTCTTCCTTGGCTGTTTGCATAACACCCTGTGACACTGTGAAAGCTGGTTCTCAAGAAGTCTTCCAGGTCAGCAATAACAGCCTTATCTCTCCAAGTCCTGTAACAAAAGTATGTGGTGCCTTCAGCAGTGAGATATTCTCTTCAAGTCTGGACAAGCAACCAAGGTCAATGGCAACAGGTTATGTTGTCTGGGGTGCTTTTTGGATCCCCCCAATCAACAATTTGAAAGGAGGTAGCCCTTTCCTGGCATTGGAGTTTTTAATTAAATGACTATGGCTCCTGAAGGGAAAATCATCTGCTTAATTATCTGCTTAACTATATATATATGTGTGTGTAAATATATATGTTTAATAATTATGTTTTATTCATAAAAAGATCTGATAATATTTGAAAACTAAATTATGTTATTGCACAATAGCTGTAACTTCATAATACCCTATTGGGCTAAAATAATTTGTTTCTGCTCAATGAGTTCTTTATCATAGTGAGATGCTCATAGCACCTTCAAATACATCCCATAAACAAGGAGGAAAGAATTTTGTTTTCCAATGGTCATGCACATAACTGATGTCATGTGGGAAAGTCATTAATCTCAACAGAACTGGCTGTAACTTGATCAACTCTTCTCTTGGTCTCAGACTTTAGGATTTGAAATTTTCCCAGAAAATTGTAAAGTAACTATTATATGAAAAGTTTTGAGATGAAAAGAGGTAAATATTAAAATCATCAAAAAAACACATTCTAAGACATTAATGCTGTCTAAGATTGGTTTGTCTTGAGTTCCCTTTATTATATTGAATAGTCCATGATTTCTGTCAGTTAGCTATGAGAATTCAAACTGGTATATTATAATAATAATCCTCGTTAAGGTACATTAATTTTTAAGAAAAGAAAATAAAATGCATTGCTATTAAAAGCTGCTCTTTTCTCAGGCTTAAAATATGGAATCCTGTATTTATTTATTTATAACATTTTTTTGCATCCAAGTCTCAGGGACCATCATCATCACATTCTAAATGGAGCCTGAAATAGCCTACCTCGAAGACCTCTCTTGGGTGGCTCAGTCAGTAACTTTATCTTTTTTCCGCTCAAGCCATCTACATAGCTCAAGCAGAACAAACTCACATCCTTTCCTTTGCACATCTGACTCCACTCTCTGGGGGTAAATTCATTCTCCGAATGAAATGGAACTGAAATGGGTACTTACGACATTTGATGTAAAGGAAAACAGAGCACACGCTCCCTGATCAATGTATGCTAGCTTGCTGACCTGTCTCTATAATGATTCCATAAAAATATAGCCACATGAGAGACTGAAAATAAAGGGGAGTTCTACACAGAAAAGAAAATTTTAAAATAAAATCCATTTTAAAAAGCATTTAATGAGGTTATTCCAAAAGTTTTAAACACAGATTTGTCTTTTTGGCAATTATTTTTAAGTGTTCAGGGAATTTTGGGTGGGGAAGAAGCTAAGTGACTGTCATCCATAATTCAAATAGTCTTACATGTGTGCAATAATAAAGACCTATATTAATATTAGTTTAATCAGAGGACTGGAAAAATGTCTCAGAGGTTAAGAGCACTAACTGGTCTTCCAGAGATCCTGAGTTCAACTCCCAGCAACCACATGGTGACTCACAACCATCTTTGATGACATCTGGTACCCTCTTCTGTACACTGTATACATAATAAATAAATAAATCTTTAATATTAGTTTAAGCAAAGTGAAAGCTAAATTTTCTCTCAAGTGTAGAAGTAGTTGCATTGCTAATAGAGATATCTGCATATGGGACTGGTGGTCTGCCATCACTGGTATGAATTTTTTCCATATGGCCCAAGATTGTTCAGGGACTCATCCCTAAATCATGAACATTCCAAAGGCACACTTATCACTTCTATGTAAGTCTTAAGACTATATGTAGATACACAGGAGGCTAGGAGGCTTTGTGTAGACTGTAAATATTATTACATAATAAAAGAATTGTTTTGGCCTATGGCAGAGCAGCTTGAAGCAGGTGGAAAATCCAAGCATAGATACAAGAAAAGGAGAGCAGAGTCATGATCTAGCCGCCCAAAACACAGGTAAGCCTTGAGCCATGTGGCAAGATAGATTAATAGAAATGGCTTAAGTTGTAAGAGTTTATAATTAATATAAGCTTTTGAGTGATTATTTGGGACTAAGCAGCTGCGGGCTGGTCTAGACCTCGGGGCCTGATGGGCCAAAATGGACAGGTCAGAAACTTTTTACTCCAAGGCTATGTTCCTGTATTTCGCTAGTATATCTAGCACTTAAACTGTACTGATGAGACAGGTTTCAAACTTACTAACACATTCAGGAGGGAAAATTTGTCCTCAGGGCTTCACCAAACCATTTCATAGTTTATTTTCTTTCAGCCTTTATTTATGAAGGGAAAATAAAATAATTCCAGAGAAAAAACAAAAATCATTTTCTAAAAATTTCTGTCTGAAAACATGCTATAAGCTTGTTTGTCCAAGAACACAGATAAGGGTTGGTTTTTTTTGTTTGTTTGTTTTGGTTTTTTTTAATATTTTCTCTCCCCTGTCAAACCAAACATCCACACATAAAATCAAATAATTGTTAAATGTACATATCCAGGTGACAGCAAACATAAGCTAAGAGCAGGATTGAATATAAAAAAGAGTTCTAAGGTGAGGATGGGAAGGACAAGACAAGAAGGTAAAGTGTGTGTGTGGGGGGGTATGGTTCAAATGGAGTATGTATGGAGACTCCAGATGGAAATCTACACATTAGCAGGCTATTCTTAAATTTTTAAAACACATATAAATATAGATATAAATTTTTATTGGTGATTTTTTTATCTAGCTGCCTTTATCTTTATGAAATGTGTTAAAGCATGCCATATCTACTATACTTACGGTGAAGGCTTCTATTATTTCCTGCGTCTGCTAATGTGGACAATCTGGCAGGTATGTAGGTGTCAACTTAGGTGACGGTCAAAGGAGCACAAAGGTAAGACCAGGATAAACTCTTAAATCAGAAGAGTCAGAAAAGGAAGCTCATCTAGAAATGTGGCAAAAGGAGATTATTGAAGTGTTGTCAAGAACAAATTCCACATGAATCATTTCATACATATGAGACTGAGTCACATTGTGAATTATTGAAAATCAGAGTCATTTGGGAGGATGGAATTGCAGTTTCCCCCATGGGCGTGTCTGCAGGGCATTCTGAACTCATAATTAATGTATCAGAGTCCACTGCACTGTGGGCTATCCTGCCTCTGAGAAAGTAAACCTGAGTTGTAGAAGAAAGCAGGCCGAGCAAACCAGGAAGCAGCATTCCTCCAAGATCTCTGCCTCAGTTCCTGTCTCCAGGTTCCTTCCTGAGCTCCCTCAATGGGAGACTATGACGTAGAAGTGTAGGCCAAATAAACCCTTTCCTGGCTCAGCTGATTTTGGTTAAGGTGTTTATCACAGTAACAGAAAACTTACTAGAACTGGGAAGAGTCAGCTGAAAGAAGAAGGGACTTGTAAGGACTATGGGTGTGTTAGGGAGTAATAGGGTGACTGTGATCACAATTCATTATAATGTTGGAAATTGTCAAAAATAATTAAAATAAAGATAAATTCTCCACTTATATTTAAAAAAGAGTAATAATTGAAACAGCTGAAGACCCACTCAAATGCAGGAGGCCCTCAGCACACTGAGCACATGCTTAGTAACAAAACAGATTCCGGGGCTGCAGTTCAAAGGATGGAAAGTAGCTATCCACAACTCCACAAATCAGGAGAGAGAGAATAACTTACCTTTGGGTTTGATTTTCTAACTCTACTTATGCAACATTCTTCTCTTTTTAAGAAAACAGCTAAATTTGTGTGTTTTTATTTACAAATTACATGAAATTGAATATATGAAGGAAGAAAAAGCATTGATAATAATTACGGGGTATAAACACACAAGGCAATGAAGATGATGTAACTAAGCAGGAGATTATGCTTACCTGTCCCTCTGCCCTATTTCTCTCCTATCTTTTCCTCTATTTTTCTTCCCATTGTCTTTTCCTCTCCCTTCCGTTCTCCTACTCTTCCTCCTCTACTACTTTAAGAAACTGTAGTTGGCTGTTAATTATACAGATGTAACAACACTAACATGTGACCTCGGGGATTTGTCTCTCCCATAAAGATATGAGATTGCATGGCACTTACTCATCTACCCAAAGATGTGTTCCTTCAGATCCATTAGTCACAAAGTTGAGTGGACATGAGCATATGCCATAGCAAGATGTAAATAGTAGGTACAGGCATCAGGTATAGACAGAATGACAAGTAAGAACCACAGAAACTATCCTAGACCCTCCTGCCTCTTCCACAGTCTTGGTTAGGGTTTTTATTGCTCTGAAAAGATATCATGACCATAGCAACTCTTATAAGGAAAACATCTAATTGGGTTGGCCTGCTTACAGTTTCAGGTTCAGTCTATTGTCAACATGATGGGGAGTATAGTGGCATGCAGGCAGGACATGGTGCTGGCTACATCTTGGCTCGCAGGCAACAGGAAGTAGACTGGCTCACCAAATGATATCCTGACCATAGGAAACCTCAAAGCCTGCCCACACAGTGGCACACTTCCTCTAACAAGCCATACCCACTCCAACAAAGCCAAATAGTGTGACTCCCTGTGAGATTATGGGGGCCAATAACATTCAAACTACCACAACCACTATTATACCAACATTCCCTTAGCTCACTTATGCAGATCCAGAAGGAGTCCATTATGATTACTCAGAGTAGGAGTAAAATGCCTAAGCTTGGCTGTTATAGTGCTATATCTCTATGAGTATAAATCAAAACTTAATGCCTGAAACTCAATAGGTCAATGGTAAGGTAAAAGCAATGGTAAGGGAAATCCTCCAAGAGCATCAGACTAATGCTGGACAAAGCATTAGATAATGCATCTGCTACCTACTTTTTATGGAAATAGAAAGAATCTGGGGTAAAAAGAAGTATGAAATAATAAATAAAACAATATATGATATATATAATTTCCTTGCTAAGGAAGCTAGAAAGAATCATGTGCATAGGCCTACAGAAGTGAGTATGATGTCGCATATTACCCACCAGAACATCTACCAGTTATGGCAGAATGATTATTCCAGTGAGCATCAACAGTCTTCTACTTCAGCCACCCATCTTGGCACGATGTGCATACAAGTATGCAGCAGTGGTGTCTTGAAGGACACAGGAGTGTGAAACATTATTTCCATTTATCAAAGGTCATCTAGAGATAGTTTCTGCCTACGGATCAAACCTGTGGTAACAGAAAGCTACACCAAAACCCCAACACAGTGCCATCTCTTGTAGGGAGCACACCAGTGACTAGTTTATTACATCACAGCCCCTTTACCCTTGAGCATACAGTTGATTGCTCTTAACTAGAGCCAGCATGTATTTCTAATGCCTCTCTCAACTGTGGGACCTTAGTCAACACTGCTTCCAGATGTCTGCAGAATGTTTGATCCACTGATGTTGGATCTCACATGGTATCACAGACAGAAATCCACTTAAAAACAAAAGGAAATAGGCAGTAGGCAAAGGACCATAAGATCCTTTAATCTTATCATATGTCAGAGCCACCAGCCTGATGGATAAGTACAAGAGTCTTTTGAAAGCAAGTATGGCAATGATCCCATACAAGGATGAAGTGGTCCAAGATTAAAAAAAAAATCTTATCTGCAAAGCTCAAAATATTACTATCTGCCCTTTGCAGAACTGACCTGAGGACCTAGTTAGCACAGTGAAGATGTTTTCACTAGGGGATACAGTATTGTTTCCAATGATGCTGGATTGTAGCTATATCTGTACTTGGAGCAAGATGTAAAAAAGACCAGCACACAATGAGAAGATGGCCATCCCATTAAACTAAGAGGATGTGTGTGTGGGGGGGAACCAATCATCTCCCTAGTATCTTAGTAATGGGTCATTTGGGAATCTGCATCTGCTTATGGACAGGATGCTGTAGGTATGTACACATGCAGCAGCTAGGACCCAGGCAGATCATTGTGACCATAACTCAAATACCGCCTTGGAATGAGCATCTAGGTTATGCCACCCATGCCAACACTTGAATAAGCAATTCCAGGTAGAGTTCAGAATGTTTAATAGAGGAAAGAAATGATCAACATCATCATGACTGTGAGACCAACTTCACGAGCAAAAGCTGGAGTTCATGCTGGTAATCTTCCTCTTATAAGCCTATTTTAAGCCATATGTGGTGATGCACACTTTTAATTCCATCACTTGGGAGGCAGAGGCAGGCAGAACTCTGTGAGTTTGAGGACAGCCTGGTCGTATAGTGAGTTCCAAGCTTGTCAATGACACATAGTGAGACCCTGTCTCAAAAAAAAAAAGGTCTATTCTGAAAATGAATTCAGAACCATAAAAGAGCTATTTTCCCATTGATACATTCATATCATGAAACACATACAAAGTACAAAGCACACAAAGACAACATACTAGAGGTCATCACTCTATACTGCTTCCACATAGGGGTCAATGCTGTTATTGATTTCCAGAATGTATATTACCTGCGATTTCCATAGTGACCCCATGGCTATCCTTTTATAATTTGTATACTTTTTATTTCATTGCTGATGATTGAACCCAGGGCCTCCTGAATGATGATAGATAGATAAGTGCCCTGCTGTAGCGGGAAATCACAAGTTTTTACCGCAATACCCTGCCACTGAGATGTGTTCCTAGGCCTAATTTTTCAAGGATAAAAAGAAAAAAAAACTGTGGATTTCTATCTATTTTTATATATTTATACCAATTTTGACTGTAGAGTTTGATTTGTTTTGATAAATTCCTATAGCTCTGTAAGATATGGGCTATAATCTACCCCAGAATGCTCTATAGTAAATAAAAATTATATTTGAGTGTTCTTTTAAGCTAGTAAGTGTTTTGGAGATTTTATGTTCAGTTTATTTAGCGACTGATTAATCTATCAAAATAGAGCAATGTTCAGCAGTTGTTTTCCTTTCCTCAAGATATACTGCTCCTTCAACAGAAACAGACATAAAAAGGTTAAGCCAAAAGCAGATCTTTTTATTATTTGTGCCTAACACAGTAGCGTTCTTTGTTATCAGAAAAAAAGTTTCTTGGCCAGTCAATAAATAATGGATATGTCTTTTTTTACTTTGAGGTGTGTGTCTGTGTCTGTGTAAGCATATATGAAGTTATATATGTGGGTACCCATACCTGTGCATGCGAGAGATGCTGTCAGATATGTCAGAACTGGAGTTAAAGGCATTTATGAGATTCCTGGGTTGTCGTGTGGGTCCTTATGATTGTACAACAGTGTTTTATCCACTGATGTATCTCTCTTGGGCCAAGATTGACATTTCAAAAAACAAAGATCATATGGTTTCAATGCAAACATCAGAACTCCCAAATGGAACCCCCTGGATCTGAATCTCAGATTTGTCACCTGCTTACTTGAGTGGCTAGATAAGCTTCGTCTCCACTCCCACGATTTTCCTCCTATAAAGCAATAAATGGTAAAGTACTGCACTCTGGCAGAGCAGCTGGAAGAAAAATGTGACCTGGTGGATATGTAGCATTTACTGAGGTTCCGGTAAGACAGAGGATAATCAACCACAAGTTTTACTACAGAAATTGAGAATATCAAAAACATACTTTATTTATGGTATTATACAAAAGTCTGTGTGTCCATGAGACATAAAAATATACTGAAAACATAAGAAAAAGTAATAGAAAACAATTATTTTGATTAGTTGTCTCATGTTAATTCAGCTCCAGAAAAAAAAAAAACAATTTTCTGCTGTTAAAAATCAAAATGCCTAAAATTAAAGATGCTTATTTTGTCAGTCATTAGACTAAAATATGTCAGGATATCAGAATTTTCTTCATTTTCTCCCATTCTTCCAGCTTTCTAATGTTTGAGTGTTTTTATCCAGGATTTTCCTTCTCCTTTTGCACAGTTATTACATCTGTTTTCATTAGATATTTCTCTTTTCTTTTTACATCTCAATGTGACTTCCAGAAAACTTCTGTCTCACAATATAAACAACATAATTTCTGGAATCCATGTCTTAATATGATTGTGCCTGCTGAATTTAGTTAGAGGCGATGTTATGGGGGCTATGATAATAGCTAAAAGTTTAAAAGAGTCAAAGCATGTTTGGACAGATAGTACCTCCTAGCAAGTAGGCTCTTTCAAAGTAAAGCAGGTAAATCATACTTGAGATTCTCTACCCTGTGTTGTGTAATTTCATCAACAACTGTTCTGCTTCATTAAAAAAATATTTTCCTTTAAAAAGATCTATTATCTATTTTGGCAAAACATAGCCAAGATCAAATTTGGTTACCTTTGTCTTTTCCTATCTTTTACTTATCATTCATTTTCCTATTTGTATGTTAAAAGTCCAGAACAAATATAAGAGAGAGATTTTGGACCCATATTGAATATGATTTTCCTAATATTGTAACCATGTGAACACAAGTCAACTGGCAACTTGGTATTTCCAAACTCACTTACAAGGGCAGATTCACTGTGGCTTCATTTATCAGCATTGACTTGTCTCAGCTCTGAGAAAAGAATTTTCTCCATCTGGTTTCCTCTGGAGTCCTCTTCTACGCCTTTTATGCATGTTTCCATTGCCATAATCTATTTTATTCAGCCAGCTTAAAAGATCACAGTGCCTCTTTCCCCTGACCCTTCATCTTCTCATTTCTGTAACACATGCTTTTTTCTTTTAATAAAATCTTGGCCTGTTCAACTGTATTTCTGGAACATCAAGCCAGAAGTTCTTATTATTTTTTTCCAGTTATTTCTTCCAAAATATATCACACGTTACTTTATTCTTGAAGCTTACATCATCTTCTTTTATCTCTAGCAAGGAATGACTGCAAATATGCCTCTTGGACTAATTCTTAGTTATTTAATAATCAAAATTCCCACAGCATAATTCCCAGGAGCCCATGCTGATTTATCTTTTTAATCTTTTCTGACAACAGAACATTACTGAAACAATTCTATGATGTCTGTATTTCATGGCTTCAAATAAAATTTCCCTTCTTTCCTTCAGATTTCTAGCCTTTACTTAGATCTCAGGTCTGAGGAAGGACTTGAAACAACAAAATATTTCATATCCCAATAGCAGAAAAACCATAAACTACTCTTTGGCCATTCTTGGCCTCATTTTTCCCTTTGTTCTCTTTGTCCAAGCATCAGTTTCTCTTCTCCCAGGTTGTTTCGGCAGAAGTGAAGTCTTCCCTAACTAATGCCCCATGAGATCCTTCTGCGTTTTGATGTTCTTCCCCACTTACATCTAAAACATGGAGAATCTGCTGCTATTTGTTATAATAATATTGCTAAATTTCTCTCTGTGTCTCTACCTGTCCGTTTGGCTCTATGTGTCTCTGTCTGTGTTGGAGAAGAGGGGAGAGCAAGAGAGGGTCAGAGAAAGCTAGAGGGTCAGTATCTCCTTTGAATCTCTCTCACCGTGCAATCAAATACCGGGAATGGGATATTATCAAACAAATGTTTGCGACATTATTGGCCACTTACCCATCCAGCCATTTATTGAAGACCTATTCAGTGTTACTGATTGTCCTGTCTTGGATCATGCTTTTGTTTTGCCAACTTGTCACAGCTAGAGTTTTCTGGGAAAAGGAACCTCAGCTGAGCAACTCTCCATTAGATTGCCTAGGTGAGTCTGTGAGACATTTTCTTGATTAATGATTGATGTGAGGAGGCCAAGATCACCTCAGGGCAGGTGGTTCTGACTTACACACAAAAGCAAGCTGAGGAAGCCATGAGGAGCAAACCAGTAAGTGGCATTTTCCCAGGGATTCTGCTTCATCTCCTAACTTCATTCCCACCTGGGGTTCCTGCCCTGACTTCCTTTGATGTGGACTATGATGTGAAAGCATAAGCCGAATAAATCCTTTCTTCCTCAATTTGCTTTGGTTGTGGTGTTTTATCACAGCTACCTGGTAGATACACGGAGATCAACCAAGTATCCAGCTTCCTACAGTCTTCAGTTCAAAGAAGGAACACACGATCGAGAAAGTAGGTAGTTACAATATGAAATATAATGCCTTCCAGGTGTGGTGGCTCACACTCTTAATCCCTGCACTCAAGACGTAGTACAGGCAGGCATATCTCTGTGAATTATGACCACCCTGATCTACACGGTGAGTTCCTGGACAGCCAGGACTATATAGCGAGACTTGGTCTCATAATAAATGCATAAAATCCTCAAGAGGGTATGAAACTATAAAAGGGGCCCTAAATTTAAAAAAAAGAAAAAATGATGGGGGAAGAAGGAGAGCATGGAAAGAGGAAGATTTGCAGAAGAAGATCAAGTGCCCTGGCAGAACTCCAAAGGCAGAAAGAGTGACAGGGATACTGAGATTTGATGGAAAGAATGGATGGATGGATGCCATTCCACAAAGCCAAAAGAAAGGGTGAAGGTTAAGACCAAGAAGATTGCAAGAAACATACACACACACAGAGACACACACACGCACACGGGACCATTTATCACCTGTTAAAAATGTGCCCCACCTCATGATCAGTCAATAGCTTGAGTCACTAGACCTATGAGGAGCTCTGAGAAAGCTTTTGTCTTCTGCTTTCCTCTGAGTTCAGAATGTACCCTCAGTCTCACATGCGCTGCCAGATGCATCAAATTCTAGTATTTTCTCTCACACATCTGTGCTTTTATTCTCTTCCGTGTTCAGTTACCTATTAAATCCAGGGGGAATTCGCACTGTATAACTTCAATGAATCATTGCTGCTTTTCCCATTTCTCCCTTAGGCTACTGCTTAGGTCCTCTGGCCTCTCTGTCCTTCAGTGGTTCCTGTCACAAAGTTCTAATCATTTCCCATCTGTTCCCTTTCGTCCAGACATGCCCCTAATGTTAGCCTAACTTTGTAAGACCAACAATGCATTTTTGTTTCCCGTGTCTTTCCACCTTAAATGTTCTTTGCTCAGTAATTTTATATATTTATTGCATTCAGCTGACAAAAAAAATCACTTCTCAATGCTCAGAACTATATCCTGACCACCTGCAGAAGTTCCACAGACAAATGAAAACAGACACATTGAATTTGTGACTATTAAAATTGAAACCAAACCAACTCTTCCCTTTCTGAAATATCATAGAACTTTCTTAACCATTTTAAGTTACTATAAGTTGTTTTCAAGAAAGGTGAAAATTGATCACTTATTTCTATTTTTACAGGAATTGGTAGTTGAATATTAAGTTCAGGGATAAACTTTTAGCTTTAGGAGACTTTTATATAAGATATTGATACCAATTATGTGTTCTTTAAACTGTACTAAAGATCTAACCATCTTTTCCTTGAAAAGAATAGCAAGAAAACTTAAAATATATTCCAAAAACTATCATTAGTACTACCATCAATATATGTTAAATCAATAAAGTTTATTATGATTTTAAGCTTTATAATTTAGAATCATGGACTTGAAGAACCTGCAACATGAAGAGTTTAAATGAAATATTGTATGGCTGACTTGAGCTTCTTTACATTCATTTCTTAAGAGTTAACTTATTAAATGCTATTTTTCCTTATAACAAACACCCACACATAACTCCAAAGACAAACATCTAAAATATCACAAGGAAATGCTAAGCTTTCCTAGGTCTAAACAGAGACTGCATGTCCTGTTCTGATTCCATTCAACTTAACTGGAAGTTTTCCTTTTCAAAGGTGGAGGAAACTGGGAAAGAAAAACCTATATTATCCCTCCAAATCCAATCAGTTTTTTGGAGTAGTTTTCATATAAAATAAACTTGGCTCTGCAAGAGATTTCTGTGGTTGATAATGCATACTTTCAGTAAGAATTTTAATCATTTTAACCAGGTCTTTTAGTTTTGTAAGAACCCAAAGCTCAGCCAGTAACCAGAGCTTCTGAAGTTATACACTGGGGCTTTGGACCATGTTACTGTTTCTGAGTAACCTCCCTGCAGATACCGTGTCCCTCAGATGACCTGTTTTCTCTGACCAGCAGGAAAAAAAAATGGTCTGACCGTGACTGATATCTAAGATTTTTCTCCGATGTCAGAGGCCCTGAACTACCTAACAGTTCCCACCTGCATGTGTCATTGTCAAGACAAGTCTTCATTCTGATCCAGCCTTATTCTGTCTTCTGAAACCTAATCGTTCATTATTAAAATGTCATGTGAAATCTTATTAATATTATTCTGTTTTATAAATTGCTTATGTGTGCTATCTCGGTCTCCCACCCCCCAACACCCCACCCCTACCCCTTACCCCCTCACCATGTGATAGCTATGCAACGGCAATGTCTGGCTGTCCTGAAAATTCCAAACATCCTTTTGTCCCATGTCATGATACAGACATTTGTCCCTCACAGGCATCTCTTGTTAGGAAAATCCACAGCTTTGAATGTTAAATGTATAGGTTTTCAATCCCTCTAAAATGTAGCCTAAGGGGATTCTAAAACAGAAGTTCTGTGGAAATGAGATGTTTTGTAATGCCCATCACCATGACCTAATTCCTAGCAGTCTACCTGACAACAGTCAACCCCAATCTCAATGGTGTGTATGGAACAAAAGTTACTTCATTAATGTGCAATGTTGAGGGCTGAGAATCAGCTCACTGGTAGCATGCATAAGGCCACAGGCTCAAACTCCACAAAATAATATGCATTGTTATTTCACAAGGGTTTTTTATTTCTGTTAATTATTAATAATAGCACTCTTTTTAAACTTTGGAGAGCACAGCCTTGACCTTATATATTAACAATAGCTTTTAATATTTTATTGTGCCTTTTTTCATTCATGGTAGTGTCAGAAAAAAACAAATTTACTTGTATATGCAAATTCAATGAATATGTGTATTGGGGTTTAAGTAGTATAAGTCTGGAATTTCTGTTTCCTCCAAGGACTGCAAAACTCACATGGAAACTCAAGCACTGTTGTGAATGTGAGTGTAAGAAAAGCACTTTGGGTTGCTTTCCGGCTAAGCATCACTGGGGATGGCTTGAAGAGTCAGCCCATACCACCCCCTAGAGGTTCCCTGTGTATGCTGAATGGTCTAGGTTTCTTGACATTAAATGACCAGAGGCCCTGATCTTTGTGGAACTCTATGGGAAAGAATTTAAAATTAGACAGCAATTGAGATTCAGAACTATACAGATTCTGCAAACTTGGGATTCCCTAAATATGACCAAACCAGAGGAAGAGACAATCAATCATTGAAAGAAAACATTGCCTTAAGGGAGGCAGCCTCTGGTGGAGTAGACAGACACAGGGCATAAATGTCCTGTCATTGGAAAGGAACCTGTCTATGTGGCTAGATGGAGGAGACTGAAGGTCCCGCTGACAGCAACAGGGTCATGTAACAGGGTCAGAGTTCATCAACAGCTGTCCTGAGGGAAGGTGCGTGAAGCAAAGGATACAAGATGGAGAAGCAGCAGCGCCAGTGAGGAGACCCTCCTGTGCATTCTAAAAATTCAAGGAGGTAAGAGAGAACAATGTTCAACAGACTGTTTCCGACGCCCCCACCCTTAACCCCTAGACACAATACAAGTTACAGGAGTAAGAAACAGTGCACTTATAAAAAGGAAGCTATGCTTTGACTCATGTGATGGTGTTTTGAACTTTTAAAATTGACATGTAATAACTATAGATATTCATAGGATATAATGTGGTATTCTAACATGTGTTGGATGAAAGAATCAAAACTTTATTTTTGTGAGCACATCTATTGTATATATACTGTATATTTTTTGCATTTGCTCATTATAAATTTGCTCTTCACAATAGTCTTATGGTTCATATTTCATTAGATCTTACAGATAAGAGAACTAAGGCACTAAAAAAACTCAGTAATTTGCTCCAGGATATATAAATCAGAAGATGCCCAGCAGAGCTACAACCCCAGTGGATGGGCTTTGTCCTCTGCTCTCTGAGCTCCGGCGTCCCCACTCTTCTCAGCCTTACGTGTCCTTGCCAGCACTTTCCAACGTGTGATTAAAATAAAAACAGCAGAGGATAGATAAGCTTTGCCTAACTTTTCCTATGCTCTTATGAAATTAAATTTAAAAAAAACTGAGATTTACTAATCTCTAATTCTGTTCAATGAGCCTAATAAGAGAATCAACTAGCATAAAAATACCATAACTACAATAAGGAAAACAGTTTTTTCTAAATCGAAGGTTGTAATGTTGAAAGTTGTCTTGTGTCCTGCCATCATAGACACAAGGACACTGGTGTCGTGATGTCATAGAATACTTTAGAGAGGAAAAAGAAATAAAGCTAGATCAACCTGAGTATATCTCATAAATGAAACTAAATACCAAAGAAGAAAGTAGCAAAAAAAATTATTTGAGAATTTTCTCTAAACTGATTTCTCACAACAAACCATAGATCCCAGGTGCTCAGCAGACACTGGTTAAAATAAATACCAAGACAAAATGAACTGCACTATATCGGCACATATCTGTTAATTATTATATTTTCAGCCTCAGAAACTGAAAACTCAACACAAAAAAAATTGAACGATTAGGATTGGATATTAATGTCCATTCCTACTCTACAATGAAACCAAACTAAAAGTGAATAAAAGACAATCTGAAATTTTAAAATACTATTTCTTCAACTTTCAGTTTTGCAATATTTTTAATTTTCCAACAATTTTGATTTACACAACATTAGACTGGCCTTGAACTTGCTGTGTAGTCAAAGACTACCTTCAACTACTGATTCTCCTGCTTCTGCCTCTTAAGTGATGGGATTATGGGTTTTATGCTGCCATGTCCAATTTCAAAATACTTATAAGTTAAACAATACATTTCTAAATAACACATAGATCAGGGAAAAAATCTTGATGGAATTTTAATATGATAAATAAAAATGAACATAAATGAAAAAGCACAACTAATCAAAATGTGAGAAATACAGAAAAAGCAGCATTTACAGGAAAAAAATTGTCACTACATTTATATACTAAAAAAGAAGTGATATCTGAAATAAATTATCAAAGCTTCTACCTTAGGGAACACATTCTTATCTCAGCAGCCAAATCTAAGACTTTCTGGCCAACAGCAACACTCTCTGATTCATCACTTAATGTTCATTAACTTTGTTTTTATGTCCATCAGTTGTTTATCATTTTCCATGAGATGAAGCCTACGCCTAGGCTAACAACCATAGAGAAAGATATTTAGGCCTATTCATTAGGCCTATATCAGTGCTGACCAGAATCTGTATTTCCAAATTTGGTAAAAATAATTAACTAGAAAGTATTAGTTTTACAAATGAATCAAGCTTAGGAAAAAATCACAACAACCTGTTACCATTTACCAAAGCCTGTTAGTACACTAGGAAGTAAGACAAGGTATAGAAAACACCAAAATCCAATACTGATTTCTCTTAGCCAAGATAGTTACCAAAAATAAAAAACAAAAAACAAAAACAATCTCTATTCATCTCCATTTTATGCAATGACAGTTCATTATTTGTCTCTAGAGGATTATTTTAAAATAATCAAAAAGTCAAACTAATGGGTCAACAGTCAAACATGGTGACTGATAGTTACAGTGTTTGGAACCAGACTTCCCAGATGTGATTATGTCAAAACATAGATCCACTCCAAAATGATGTGAGAATTGATTTTCAGTTTCATTGTATTGCTACCAAGATTCGATGAGTAATATATTAAATACTGGGCATAGAGATTTTTTAACTCTTAAAAGCCAAATCTGAGCTACCTTTCAGTAGACTGTCTAGTCCAAGGGTGTTCAACCTTCCTGATGCTGCACCCCTCCTTTTAATATGTCTCTCACGTTGTGGTGACCCCCAACCTAAAATTATTTTTGTTGCTACTTCATAACTGTAATTGTGCTGCTTTTATAAATTGTAATGCAAATATCTGTATTTTCCAATGGTCTTAGCCCCCTCCCCATCCAAGGGGTTGCGGCCTACAGGTTGAGAATTAATGGTCTAGTGCCTCATAAGGTCTTCACATTAACTACTCATATTATCACTCTTCACAGATGAAATTGATGATTACATCTTCTTACTGGTGTTATTCAAAATCTAAAAAGCATGGTCCACTCACTGTATCTCAAGTCTGTGGTAGAAATGTAGCCACAGCCGCTTGTGAGCACCTTCCTGCTGCTGCTTAGATCCAATGTCTGCTTCTATGTGTTCATCTGAGAGATGGTTTCAACTAGAGCTAGACAGGAGGTGGGTGGATTCTCCTTCAAACTGACATCTTCTTTTTTAAAGAATCAAATTTCTAATATGAAACTCCTGGAAGAAATAATTGCTATCTCTATAGTCACCATTAAGCTTTGTTGCTCTCGATCCCAGTGGGTGTCCAGCTTGTCTTTCTATACATGTTTAAATGACAAAGTTGTAAAACTAAAACGAAATAACAGTAAGAGTGAAATAAAGGACAAGGGGGAAACTCTTGCCAGAGAGCAGAAAGAGCAAGAAAGTCATCAATTTAAAATGTCAAAACTGGGAAATCAAAGGAAAACCAGTACTGCTGAATATAATCCAGGCCCGAAGGAGCATTGCAGGAAGGATGGAAAAGATAAACCCACAGGCAGGCTCCAAGCATGTGTTAGCCCTTACCTCGGCCTGATGTGTTTACAAGAAACGCACAAGTCTGCGTTAGTTCCTAATTAGGTTAGGATGGCTGCCAAAGCAAGTAGTAGTTTTTAAAATGCAAAGGTTATGGTTACAAATGGATATCAAAGCCTTGACACGTAAGTGGCCAGAGCAATAGCTGCCAAATGAAGCTACATAATTGGTCCCCTAAGATTGAAGCAAGCGACTCGGGTTTCATCTCTCCAGGGTTTCTTCACTTCATCACAGCATGCAGAAAGTGGTACAATGTCAACTCAAGAAATTTGTTGACACTGTTCATGGTGGATTGGAATGAAGGGTAAACGTAATGTTTTAAAAGAATTATGTATATTATTATACTATTTACTTCTAGTACTTGGTAACCAAGAGTGTCCTTTGAAATGAGTTTCTTTGCAAATCTCTGTTTTCTACCTAAAAGGAAAAGCAATTAACTATACTTGTACAGAGCGTAGATCATTTCCCCCCTCACAAGCTACTCTAAGAAATAAAATCATCATTTCAGTTCTCCATATCAAATTGCTCTTTCTGTACTTTTTGTTCTTATTAACTGGGTACGTAAATAATTATAGAACATTTGGTATTGTCATCACTGGTACTGTCCCCAGTGGATGGTACAGATGGAATTCTTACAGGTCGCAAATCTAAAATTCAATGTGTTTTGTAATCCAACAACATGTCATCAAAAGGCTCAAAGAGTCCATTTTTACACCATGCTGCCAAGGGGACCACAAGAAAGACTCAAATCGTCTGGAAAAGAGAAAAGTCCACTTGAAACGTTCTGGCCAATTATCACATTAATTTTATGTGAGTATCATTTTTCAAACATTTAATTTTCCTAGCACTGTGCCCTTTATTTAGGGAATCTTTAAGAATATTTGTTGAAAGTGCCATTATTATTTATGAAAATTCCTCATCTGCAGAATTCTGTGCTGGATCAAACATAGCAAGTGAAATAGCACACTAATCCAGCACAGCACATTCAGATCCCTAATTCTCACAAGGAACCACCTTATGGTACCTGTTTCCGACAGTTACCTTGTTGACTGTAGAAAAACATTAGCCTTGAGTCTAAGGAACACATCTGTTTAAATTATATAAAGATCCAGCTAGAGCCAAGGGTATTTCTCTGAATCAATTTCACAATTCCCAGAAAGAGACAGAGCTATGTAGCTGAAACTGAAGAAAATGACTTCTGATCGTTTTTAACCTAGAATAATGGTTGCCAGTGAGGGGTTATTTGCCCCTTCAAGAAACTCTTGGTAACCTCTAAAGACACATTGTCACAACTGGAGAAGAGGTGCCACTGGCTCCCAGAATGTGGCTGAACTGTGCACAGCCCAGCCCACTATCACCTTAAAGGAAAATACAATGACAAAAATAAAAATAAATTGGCCCAACATATGAGTAACAGACATAGACATGGTAAGAAACATCATAGATCTGAGGCTGAAGAAGAGGAGAAATCCAACAGTTTCCTTTTCATACAGGTCTCTAATGCTATCCAAATCACTGAAGCACTAGCCTAGCACTCATAATAATGTAGTTCAATGTGCAGAGAAGAGCTCTAAGATATGGCCTCTTATTCTAAACATTTCCTACACGAGGAACTATATTCCAAACTCCAGGACTTGGAACACTGATACATAGGAAGGTTGGGACACAGACACTGGAAGTGGGGTATAAACCTGATTCACCAAACTTTAGAATTAAATTCATAATACACCTCTTTCCAAATTTGCAACACTAAGTGGAAAGCTGAGTAAAACATCTGGATGCCTAAAAAAGAGGATATGATTTTTTCTTTTTCTTTTTTATTTACAATTTTGTTTCCATACCCACCACTGTTCTTTCTCCCAGTCCTCCCCCAACCTCTCCCTTTATTACCCACCCCCTTCTCCCAAGTCCCTCCCCGCAGTGTCCTCTGAGAAAGGTGTGTCCATCCCTGTGTCATGGGCTCTGAGAAGCCAGTTCATGGACCCAGGATAGACTGGTATAAGTGCAAGAGGCCCCAGAAACTGCCCACACCTTTCAACTGTCATCTATATTCAGAGGGTCCAGATTTGTTCCATCAAAGTTTATCAGCTGTTATTTCAGAGTCTTTGAGCTCCCAACAGCACAGGACTGCCTACTCTGTGGGTCTCCCCATCATGATCCCCATCCCTCCCTCCTCTCATGTAATTTTTCCTCCCTCTCTTCAGCTGGACCAGTAGCTCAGCCTGGCTATAGATCTCTGCTTCTTCCTCCATCAGCTGCTGGATGAAGGTGCTATAATGGAAGTCAGGGTGGTCATTCATATGATAACAGGGAAAGGCCAGTTAGGCTCCCTCTCCACTATTGCTTGGAGTCCTATCTGGGCTCATTGTGGGATCTTGTGTGTTGCCTGGTATTAGGTTTCTCTCTAATCCCACGATGGCTCTCTCTATCAGGATGTCCACTTCTTTGCTCTCCCTCTCTATTGCCCCCACACACACCATCCCATTCTCTCATGCTCTCTTCTCACCTCCCCTTGCTCTCGCCCTGATCCAGATCTTCTCTATTTCTCCTTCCCTGGGAGAATCTATGGATGTCTGCCTTAACTTTCTCCTGGTACCTAGCTGGGGGCGGGGATGACTGTAGCCTGGTTATCCTTTGCTTTACATCTAAAATCTACTTATGAGGGAGTACATACCATATCTGTATTTCTGAGTCTGTGTTACCACACTCAGGATGATACTCTCTAGATCTAACCTTTCCCTAAAAATTTCATAATGTCTTTTTTTTTTCTGCTGAGTAGTACTCCATTGTGTAGATGTACCACAAGTATTTTTATCCATTTCTCAGATGAGGGGCATCTAGGTTGTTTCCAGGTCCTGGATATTACAATTAATGCTGTTATGAAGAGGAGTTAAGCTAATGCCCTTGGAGTGTGAATGTGCATCTCTTGGGTATAGATCTAATAGTGGTATTGCTGGATTATTGAGTAGATTGATTCCCAGTTTTCTGAGGAACTGCCATACTGGTTTCCAATTAAATGCAATACAGAAAGAAACACTTTTCTCTCAGTTTTTCCTAGTTGAATTGCCCTTTATAGAGTCGTACCTAGTCTCAGTCCTCAGAAACAGACGAGACTCTTTTGTCCTGAGTACATGCTGTAACTAGCACCAACCCAAGCCACATATAGCAAAGAGCCCAAATTCTAGCTCTAAATAGTTTTCTACATTTCTCTAGTGTCAGTTTACAGTTCAAACATCTATTTTTAAATTAATTCAGGACTCACTTGTGACTATAAAAATAACTAATATTTTCCATACAATCCTGAAACAAGGGCTTTTGGACCTGATTGATGTTGAGTGTGTGAAGCAGAGGCTAACCTGTTTCTCTGATCACATTGCTTTGTGTGAGAGACCAGATTAGAAGAATTCTAAACAAGCTTTGGCATCGTAACCAAGCATAGGCCGAGTGGGACATTCAAGTGGGATGACAGCACCACTAAGCATTTAAGGAACACACAAACATGACTGTGATTTGAAATGAACACAGAGCTAATTGCTGCCATCTGTGACCAAAGTACCTTTAGACATGGTTCTGAGGCGGAACTGAGAGAGCAGAAAACAGTAGATAATACACGGAAAAAGAAGAGTAGGAGCTGGAGAAATGGTTCAGCAGTTAATAACATGTACAACTCTCACAGACGACCTGAGGTCAGTTCCCAGAACCCACACTAGGCAACTTAACCCCCCTCCCCGATAACTCCACCTTCAGGGGGTCTGACACCCTCTTCTAGTTTCTATGGTCACTTCTGCTCATGCACATTTACCCACACATATACAAATAATTAAATATGAAGCCAATCCCTTTTTAAAGAGGTAAAAATAATATATCTTTCATGGAGAAACAGTACACGGAGTTCCAGACAGCAAGCTGGTAAAAGCATCTACAAGAGATAAAGAAACATACCATAACATGGCCCATTCTTCAATTTTTTTTTTAATTAAAACACACACACAATGGTGGTAAATTTTGGTGTTACATAAGAGTGATGTAAAAAAGACATTAAAGTGAACTGAGCAATATTGGGACCTTGGGACGTCCTGCCCATGCTGAGGAAAAGATAAGGAGTTGTGGAGAATAGAGAGTGACCTAAGGTGGTGGGAGGGGGAAGGGACCTTGAATAAGGATATACCCCTGTATATAAAAATGTGACTTCTTTATTCATGAGAGGAGTGTTTCTGAAGCATGAAGCTCTACCTGTGTCCAAGTGGATTCACATCCTTCCATGGTTATTTCAGAAAGTCATGAACCCTCCAATGTCCCTCCTACATTCTTCTAGGACAGCCTACATCACACAGCAGCATATTTGCCTCTTAACCTGTTGGCCTTTTCATTAGTGTTTGAAGCCCTTGAGAACACACTAGATTATGCTCATGGGTTTTTGTTTTTTTTTTTTTAATCCTGGTGGTATTAGATACGTGACAGGTGCCTCAGAGTGAATACAACAAAGAAATGGCATGGTGGTGTCCTGTTGAGAGGATAGTCAAGGAAATACACACCTATTACTTCTAATATTTCAACATGGTTTAGTAGTGGCTTAAATGAGGTATAAGGCTTGGTAACATTTTTAAACAGCACAAAGATGAAAAAATTAACCAAATATGTTCCATGACAACTAAAAACTTAAAAATATATATGTTGGGCCAAAACTAATAAGATTCAATTCATGAGAAATACACATAAAATGCCTCATGTAGGGGGGAAGATTCTGTTGCCTAAAATACATCAAATTTATCTTAGTTTGGCAGTAGCTTATGTGATAAAACTTCAGAGATTTTATTGACCGAAAATTTAATATGAGCCAAGGGTACGATCTGGCTGCTAGAAAAGCTGTTGTGGTGTTAAGCTGCCTTAGCTGGAGTTTCTGAGGATATACAACCTACCTAATCAGAAAATGATTTGAGGTGGTGATCAAATACACAAAGCAATAATAGAGTATCTGACTCGGTCCACGTTGTACCTGTACCTGGTGCCCATCTCTGGATACTGGGTTTTAAGATAGAGTATCTGAGCAAGATGTCTGCTGACTGAAAAAGGTTCCAGAAACCAAAATCCATGTTCCTATGCTAAACAGATAAAACCTCTAAAAATGAAGACTGAAGAAAAAGAGAGACCTCTCTCTTTTTTAATATTTGTTTATGTATTATGTATACAGTGTACAGAAGAGGGCACCAGATGTCATCATAGATGGTTGTGAGCCACCATGTGGATGCTGGGATTTGAACTCAGGACCTCTGGAAGAGCAGTCAGCACTCTTAACCTCTGAGCCATCATCTCCCCAACCCTTTTTTTGGGGGGAGACCCTCTTTCAATATTTTAATAACTGACTGAGGAAATGTCCTCAAAAAATCCATGCCTAGGGTGATCTGGGCACTATTTTTACTTAATCACCAAATATTTCCAATATCTACTATATGGGACCATGAATCTTGTCCTGTAACTAAAAGAAAGTACCCTGATTTAGTAACTCACTTGTACAGTGTCTAGTGAATCGCTGGTGACCTCACATTGCTGTTGAGTACAGATATTCCTATGACTAGCTACTCCCCATTTCATCGTGACTTTGTTCCGTGAGCTCTGTTCCTCTCCTTTATGCTCATCTACCAGTCCTCTGACCTAGCTTCCTGTTGTGAGTCCTTTGCAGGTTCCTTGTCACTGACCCAAGACAGACACCACTTTGAGAACCTCTTCCATAGGTCACTGTTCACCCTGTAGACTGTTTCAGCTTCTTCTTTCTAGTACCTAAGCTTTTTTCATGCTCCCTCGATACATTTCTTATTGTCTTCCTACACTGTTAATTGTGGGACTCAGAAGACTTGAGAGATGATACTATCAGCAAAATGCTTGTCACGTAAGCATTGAATGTGATCCACAGCACTCATGTCAAAACCCCAGACACAGAAGTGTGTGTGTGTGTGTGTGTGTGTGTGTGTGTGTGTGTGTGTGTGTGTTGCTAGCAAAACTGGCAACCTTCTGGTCCAGATGAGAAAGAGGAGGGGAAGGAGGGACGGAGAGAGGGAGGGAGGGAGGAAGAAGAGGAGAAGGAAGAGAAGAGTTGAGTCTTTAAAAATAAGGTGAAGAAGCAGTACAGGAAAACATCGCATCAGCCTCAGGCTCCTACACCTGCACAGGCATGCATCAGCATATACACACTCACACATGCACGCACATAATTAGATAAGGATCATTTTGTTAGTCAGTTACATGGAAGATGTTTCTAATCACCTAAATTTTAAAAAGTAAAAAGGCAATAAACTGCCTGATGATAAGGGATTTTCACCATCAGCAGTAACTCACGAGGAGCCTGGAAAACACTGTTTTGAAAATGATGGAAAGAGGGGTGTTTCTGTGTTCTAATAATTCTAAAGTAGTTTTGAGAGACTGAGAAGTTGGACAAGAGCCATGACAGGTAATAAGGTGGCCGGCTTCTTCCTCACCCTCCTGACCTGGAATGAGCCTGGCAGCTTTAAACAAAGGCCTTTTTTCTCCTGCCAACAGGCGCCCTGCTGCTGGACCTGGCTCAGCAAGTTCAGGGCTGGATCAGGACATGTCATACAACAGTTGTGAGCAATCAAGCATCTTCTTGTTCTTCAAACCCTAAATTAAGGGACAAAACCCTTAAAAGATTTCAAAACAAAACAAAACAAAAAAAAACCCTGCCCTTGAGAAAAGGCTGAATTTCTCAGCTTCCCTCTGCTTTACAGAGAGTCTTTCTCTCTGTGTGTCTGCTGTGTGTGCTTCCTAGACCCTAAGAAACGCCATCTTTCAACTGCTGAGTCTGTCTGCTGTTGTCTTCGGTTACCTGGTGGTGTCCACTGTTACCTGGTGCATTTGAGATTTTCAAACATTTAAGATTACACACACACACCTTTCAATTCTTTAACTGGCAGAGAAAAAAAAAATTCTATTTATTTATAGATACAGTCTATATTCCTAGACTGTATCATTTAGTGTACCATATCCAGCCAGGGTTTGTTGGGAGCTGAAGAAAACTAAGGCTGGGAAAGTATAATGACATTAACAGAGGTCCATACCCAGACAGACGGTGACAAGGTCAAATGTGAACACAGGTTCCTTCTGTCGCTGAACTTAGGGTCTTGCCATTACTCCCCAGTATCTACCCTGTAGCTAAACCTAGAATGACTCACTGACCACATAGAAAAATTTTCCTTATTCAAGTAAACACACATGATTTAGAAACAAAGGTCAAGCAAGAACGAAACGCAAGATGGAATCGTTCTTGTATGAAGATGCTACCACCCACAAAGATGAAAAAAGTCTAGCTCTTACTAAATATTTATTTGTTGTTGCACAGCCACAGACTACGAGACTTACCTTGAACTGACATCTTAAGAAAGATTGAAAAAAAAAAAAAAACACTGTAAAAGCAACAGTGTGGTGAGGAAAATGACTTAAACATAAGGCAAATTTTACTGAATTGGCATAGAAGGCTCTGGAAACAGGCATCCTTATGTTTGAGACCTGCTTTCACCACTTCGCATCAGTTACCTTGACATCTCTGAAATGCCTTTCCCCACACACACTTATAAAACAGGGAGGCAAAAATCTGCCGCACAGAGTATGAAGATCAAAACAATGCTGCTTTAGCCCTAGTCCCATGATCTCACCTAAGGAGACTTTTGGGGATAGTGGGTAAACGTCCAAAACTGGCCAATGGAAATACCCCACCTTTCAAGTGAGTGGGAAATTTGTAAAGCCAGGTATATTGGGGAAGGACGTTCAGAAATGCTGATATAAAGGGAAAAGGTGACAGAGGCATGTAATGTACAAACTACACAGCAGCACTCACTCTTCTTAGGATGGAATTTACATAGCTCATCATGGGTCTCTGTCAAATAAGATTCCTTTATAAAAATCTTTAGGATTTTGCTGTCTTAACGTCATTCAAGCTTTTCATATAATATCCTATAGCACAAAGAACTTATATGCTTCTCTATCCCCAATACTATATTGGTGTCATCATTTAAGAACGGCTTTATTGAATACAACACTAGACAGTGGATAAATGAATCAATTAATGTCAAGAAGTATGTCCCGAGAAAATAACACATGCACAATTCTTCATTGAAAATAGGCTGAAAGACTTCTCTAGTCCAAGGGTCAGAACGTCTTCTCTGAAGGAAGAATAAATATTTTAGGTTTGCAGAAGTGGTAGTTCTTTTGTCTAAAACAGTCTTCCCACAAAATGGAAACAGCCAATTTCCTGGTAAATATTTATTACTGTGACATAGTTATAACCTAGTAGACTTACCTAAAAATTGACATCTCTGGAATAAACAAAATACACCATTGTAAAGAGGAATTTGGCTTTAAAGTAACGACAAGACTACACGTGAATAATATAGTATATGCACATATATGTGTACTATGCATTCATGTGAACTCAAGTTAGTCACTCTTGCAAGAAAGCAGCCATAAACGACAAGCACATACATGCACATACACAAGAGACTGGCCTGTCATTGTGATTTCTGAATGGTGAAATTCAAATTTCCTATCACTTTCTATGGCATAAGTATCGGGGGTTTTCTTCAACTATTTAAAAAGCATGAAATCTATTCTTCACTCATAAAGCATACAAAACAGGCTATAGTTTAAAAACAACTAAAGTCTGGGCCACATTGGTAGCCTCAATAAGTAGTCCCCTATGAAGGCATCAAATTGCTTCTGTCCATAGTAAACCAAAAGTCAAATCTCTAAAATCCTCAAATCTCCTTTTATATTGCTAATTCCAATATATGTGATAAGAGTAAATTATTTCAACCTCCCATAATGATCCTGATATATTACACAAGTCCAAAAAGACATTATTGCCAGGATGACTAGGAAAATGCACTCTATTTATGTATCTACTTCCTTGCATGTCCCATTTATTCCTCTAAATGGCTTTTTATTTGAAAAAAAATCAATGTTTATTCCATAAATGAGTCATATGTACATACTAATACTTTCTTAAGAAATACTAAATTTTAGAATATGTTACTGTTATTTTCATGAACAGAACCAACATGAGTTAATTTCACAATTTTCAGAGCTCAGATAAGCGGACAAGTTGTTATTTATATTTACACCCTCTTGTCCCTGGCTCTGCTCCTTTATAACTTCAGGGCAGGGATAAACAGCAAAAGATTTTTGTGCGATATAAATCTCTCCAATCTAGTCAGTTTATTCAAACAGAAAACAAAACTGCAAGAATGAAAATAAAATAAGTATTTTTTAAAGCAAAGAAACAAAATCTTGTCACATGTTCATTTTAATTTTGAAAACAGTATGGTTTGTGGCTTGCTGCAGGGTGGGGGGGTGCACACTCACAGGGGCTAATCTCAGGAAGGCACTCTCACAGGGGCTAACCTTGAGAGAAGACACACTCTCAGGGGTTATCCTCAGGAAGGCACTCTCACAGGGGCTATCCTCAGGAAGGTACTCTCACAGGGGCTATCCTCAGGAATGCACTCTCTCAGGGGCTATCCTCAGGAAGGCACTCTCTCAGGGGCTATCCTCAGGAAGGCACTCTCACAGGGGCTATCCTCAGGAAGGCACTCTCACAGGGGCTATCCTCAGGAAGGCACTCTCACAGGGGCTATCCTCAGGAAGGCACTCTCACAGGGGCTATCCTCAGGAAGGCACTCTCACAGGGGCTATCCTCAGGAAGGCACTCTCACAGGGGCTAACCTCAGTATCTAAGATAAAGAAGAATCAGATGAAGAGTCCCAGAAACAGGATATCTGGGACCCATGTCAGTATCACTCCTGACTCACCTGAACTTTGGCAAGTTAGAACTTCCTGAGTCAGTTTCCTCTGTGCTAATGGCCCATGAAAAGTCCTTTGGGTCATGTTCTGGTGACTCAGAAAAGACTTCACTGCCACATCTTTACAAGTACAGCATGCTGGATGAAAGCCAAAAAGAAAAAAATACATACTTGGTGAGCGGAAATTGTGTAGTTGACCTTGATTGGTGCTTAAAATCGAGTAAAGATCAATCAAGAACCATAAAAACTTATTTATAAGACAGATGCAATGTTAAAACTCTGGTTAGTTGTGGAATATCTATTTTTCAGGCACTGCATTTCTAGTTAAACTACTAGGAAAAGCAGAAACAGAAAGAAAGAAAAGGAAGAAAAATACATGAAAGACCTTTACAGGCGTGTCAGAGCCTGGGGAGCTGGCTGAGTAATGAGGAGCTGGATTCCCAGGACCTGTGTTAAAACCCGGATGAACATCTTTGTTCTTGCACTCCTGTGGGGAGATGAGAGTGGAGACCCGAGAATAGCCTAGAAGCTTGAGAACCAGCAAACCTGGAATAAATACTGCAGTGGCAGAAACGAAAGACCCTGATTCAAAACCAAAGGAGAGAAGAAAGTTGTCGTCAGACCACCGCAGTTCGCTATGGTGTGTTCAAGCACACACGAACAGACACATGATTTTTTTTATTGAAAATAGTTATTTTCATACAATATATTCTGATTACAGTTACCCCTCCCTCATCAAGAAGGCAAATAAAAAGGACTCACAAAGATATCATAAAATAAAGCAAGCAGAAGGGAAAGATAGAGTAAGGAACAAGACAAGAAGCATACATATACAAAGACACACCCACACATACACACACACACAAAATCCATAAACACTCAAAGTGGGAAACTATGATATACAAGAAAAAGACCAGTGAATAAATAAATAAATAATAAAAACTGTGTGTGTGAAAGCAAAGCAAATATGAGACCAAAACTCTCCAAAAATACCTATGAGTTCATTTTGTTTTGACCATCTCCTTTTCGGTATGAAGCCTGCCCTGAAGTATGGTTTGAATACTCAGTGGGACATCCTTGGAAAAATAGAATTTTCATTTGTGGGTACTTGTTAATTGGAGATAGCTTCTTGGTTGATGGTGGGGGCTCCTGTCTACTTCCTCCTCTCATCTCTGGGACTCTTTTTCATTTGCATCTCTACCAGCCTTATACATGATGCTTGGGTCTCTGCAAATTCATATGTGCATCAGTTTTGCTGTAGACACACAAATTTTAAAAAGTTTTCAACAGCATGTTTCATAGTAGACAACAAAGTATTGAAATTATTCACACTAAAAGTAAAACTAAGAACAAAGTATTCAGCTATTTTATCAATAAGTATTTTTAAGTTTCTTTATAAGAAACAAAATAAAAGTAGTATAAAGGAGATAAATATCTTGATATACATATAATACAACTGATTCAAAAGTATTAGAGTTTAGGAAAGTAATATCTGTCAGTATAAAAAGTTAATTGTCCTTCTTTTCATTAGCAATCATATTGAAAGTAATGTATTTAAGAAAAAGTTTCAGAATATTTGAAGACCAAGTTATAGGGGCTACTGAGTATTTCAAATAAATTAAGACATATACTTCATTCCAAAGCTGATAATATTACAAATGAGGGCACCAGTCATTCGAATACGATTGTATAATTAGAATACAATTATATACTATTTATATATAATATATTTATATATACTATGCATAATATTCTGTCAGAATTTTCATCTTTATTATGATTGTGTATGTGTGTACAAACTTACATGCATGTTATATATGTATTCATTTGTTAACACATTTTCATCATTTTTAAATGGAAATGACTTCATTATAAGGCCAATCCAAGCCAGAAATTGTCATCCCACCATGTCTACAAGCCAAAGACTTAACTATGTTTTCTAGGACAAATCAGCATGCGGCATTTTCTGAGAAACCATCAATCCATTGTTCTTCCCTGCCACTTACTACCTGACTTTAGGCAGTGATTCAAGGTGCTTCGTGTTCCCCAGCTCTTAAATGGAGAAAATAATTTCTCTCCACAGAGTGCAATCATTAAAATCAAGTAGAATCAAACAGAACAAAGTATGGAAAACTGCTTTGTAAATTGTTGAAAGATATTCTAAACACATTCTTTTCCAGAATACACACATCAAGATTTCACAATATGCTTAAAGCTAAGAACAACAAATATCAAGAAAATATACAGTAGGTTTTCTCTGAGGCAGAGAAAATAAAATGCACAGCCACTCCACGTTAAAAGTGAAAAAGAATTAGCAGCATGGGCTTAAGAACTGTAAGACAACTTGCATTGGGTCAATTTGGTTCTCTAGATAGGCAGAAAACATAAACTATGCCCTTATATTTCTGATATCATGATATTTTTAGCTCATTTTATTTGGATTTTAGGTGCTATTGCTTTTGGTTTTTTTGATATTTTGTTTTGTTTTGTTTTTCTATGTTTTTATTTTTTTCATTCTATTCAAACTTATTATCATCACGTTTGCCTTTATCTAACTCACTCTGCAAAATTCCATGATGCTGGTCTCGGCTTCCTCGACATGTTTTTTTAGTTAAGTTTGTGTCTACATCAGCACTTCTTTATACATTTGTATTTTAGGTATTTAAAGCTCATCCATAAAAATTAACTAAGGCTGAAACTTGGCAGGCAGCTTACAAGCACATTTTGTTTTTACCAACCTTCAAGAAATTCCATATGGCTATTTCTAAATCCCTGTATACCAAGCTTAAATAAGAAAAATTCTGGCCAACATGAGACACTTATTTAAGCTAATTCCATTCAAACACAGAGACTTTGTTTAAGTTTGGTGTCATTATTCCATGACCAGCCCTCATCTCTCCGTCCAAAGTCTCTCAGCTGCCTTTGTGTGGGTGCCTGGTCACTCTGATGGCTGGCCTGCCTGTCACCTGCAACCTGATGCTTCTGGCTTTGAGATGCATACCTAATGTTTCATGCTGCCACTAGGCTGTGGATGCTCTAAGAGCTGTCCACAACGGAAACTTCACACTGGCGGCCTTGGAGGCTGAGCCACACTCTTTGTCTGCTCCACCTGACAACATGTCCTTTTCAGTTTGGTGGTTACATCCCTAAGGAGAAGAAGGTAATATGTGGAAAAAAAAACAGTCTGTGTAAGCAGAGATGTCTCCACTCCAACGTCTCAGGCTACTGCCTCAAACTGTTGGAGATGGATGTTTTACAGGTGCTTTATGTTCCTACACATCTTATACTGGAAGCAATAACTGCTCCCTTTCCCAAACTTCCCTTTGTATAGTAAATGGTCGTTTACTATACAAAGACGGCTGCTACTCCTGATGGGAGCAGATGCCCTTGTCAGGCATAATAAACAGCACACCTCCCTTCTAAACAAAGGGGGGAATATGAATTCATCAACTGGCCCCTTCATATTCACAAAGCAGGAATCTGTCTGCACAGCAGACCTGTCACACTACAATTGTCATTCTTGTGAAAAAACTGCCCCTCATCTCTAATCCAGAGCTCTTGAATCTCTCAGCAGCATTCCCAACACCATGACAGGCTATGCAAGCAGGTGAAATGCCAGCCTTCACAGCCCTGTCATGAATGCAGGGTAAATGTCAACTCCTTAAAAAGCTGACACTGTCTCATTTTTCTACTTTATTCAATACTTGATCCCATGGTCCCAAAAAGAGATCACTATCCACTAAAAGATGCCTAATAAACATTGTCAAAGAAGTGTAGGGCACAAACATAAATCAGAGCAGGAAAAGGCAGTTTCAGAGGGCTCCCTGAGGAAAGAATGAAGGAAGGAAATGAGATGTAACTGGACTCATATTCCCCTGTATCCAGTCTGCCCTCTGCTTGGATGTGGGAATTTGAAAATGTCATTCGCAGACAAAGCCTCTCCAAAGACTGCTAGTGGAACCACACTGCGTGTCTTTACTGCTTTCTGTAAAAATATAGAGTGGAAGAAGGTGACCACAGGGAGCCTATGGTCTCCAAATAGGAATGAGTGTGGGATTTTCCTTCTTCTGACAATCTTCACTTTGTAAATATGTCTTCTCGAGGGATCAAAGGAACGGCTGACCATTTACACCTCACCTGAAAAACCTGTCTATCACGTCCAAGTATTTAAAATACTGAAAAATGTGCTTTCTGAGCTACACTCCAATTTAGCCTGATTCTATGGCCTGATTTCATGACAACATGATTTAGCACAATACTTCAGAGGGGGACTTAAAATTCCTACAGAGAATTTAGGAGTTTTGAGGCTAACTTGGAGGCCCTTTTAAGATGAAATGGGCTATGTGCTCTGTTCAAGAGCTGTGGCCAAATTGGTCAGCGGCACGAGAGAATGAGGAGTTGACCGACTGTAGCCAAGTGAGAGAGAGGTCCAGCTGGAGTTTGAGCAGGGCTCCCTGGTACCCTACAGCAGTAGCTAAAGCCCGTGTGGAAACTATGTGTTTCAGATCTCCAACAGCACTAGATCCAGGAGTTTCAAAGCATTAATGATGTAGAAAGAGCAACACCAATCTCAAGCCTTCCCTCCACTCTCAGATGGAAAATCTCTGACACTCACTTCAAACTTAAAACCAAGGTGACACTAAACTACAAGCAGCTGGGATCCCGTGAATACCCTCCTATGAAGAAAACAAAATGCTTTTCATCAATGGATCCCATCCCAGTAGACAGTTGTATGTACCAGGCTCATGCTTAAAGCCTTTGCAGATTCTAATCTTTGAAGAGAAAATATCTCCTGAATTGGTGCTAAGTTAAAACAGAGAAGCCTTGAGGATTTAATGCCCTTGACAGAAGGATTAATAATTCTTGGCCTAAAGGAAACACATGCCCAGGCAGGTGGTGGGCAGAGCCAGTACCTCAGCTAGGCCTGTTAGAAGAAACTAAGGTAAATGCTGTGGTGATGTTTCTAATGAGGCTAAGTAGAAACAAGAATGAATTAAGTCATTTTTTTTTTCCTCTTCACAAAGACAATCTAACTTGTAAAGTCAAGGAGGCTAAAAGTTTTATGTATAGCTGCTGCCTCTCTGTCCTTCATGGGGCCTCATAGTGTGGTTATACATGCGGCACTGTTAAAAGATGATGCCAGGAGTCCCCTCAAAAATGGATTTCCATTCTGGGCTGTGGAGGAATCTCTGGGTATGAAGTCATATCTGAGGTTTATCAAGCTATGGCTGATGAAAAGGGACGACAGCATTCGTTTTCTGTCTCTTAGTGTCCTGTAGCCATAAAGGTGCTCATAAAATGCTTACTAAAAATATGATTTGGCACACATTCATGTTTTGCTCATGAAGGTTTAAGTACATCATTAAGAATATCGATACTGACGGCTTCTTTTAAAAGAAGCATTCATCACATGGAATTATTTCACTGTAATTAATATGAAGAAGCCTTTCACTCTGCCCAAAAGCACAGTCATCTTCCAAAAAGCTACCTTTGGAGTTCCTGATGCCTTTAGGTGAGTCTGTACCTCTCTTACACTGAGCCAAAGTTGCAGTCTGTGTGTTAGGTTCCCTAAAGACAATGTTTGAAACACTCTTCAGCGAATGCTTCCCCAATTAACTTCTCAGCTAAAAACATTAAGAAGCATGTTAACATTCCCATAGGGAGTCAGGAAACTCACATAATATCTTCTAGTGGTGTGAGAGCAAGGATGATGGACCCCGAGCAATAAAATCAATGTGCTGCTTAACTGACTACTACCATAGTGCATTCCCAAGTTCATTCCCAAGACATCAGTAGAGGCCAACACGGTTCCTGACCATCAAGTTCTCTTTCTAGAGCCATCTCAGGCAAGAGATGAAGACAGAACAAAAGGGAGGATAATTAGGGAGTGCTGGAGGAAGAGGAACACCACACCAGGCAATGTGGAGAGCCTGCTTCACAATGTCTGCAGTGTTGACACAGGCAACAGACAAACATGTTAAAGCCGGAAGTCTGAGCTATCTCCCTGCTAACGACTAGATATGCTCCCCAAGCCCTGTTGGTATTTACTTGCTACTTTAATGGTGTTAAGTGGGACATATAGGCTGAGCCCTCCCAGGCCAAATCTTTGCTGTCACAGTATCACCGTTATTGCTTCTTTGTCTTTACCCCCTGCCACATAAAGTGGAGCCCTTTTCTCTCTGCATGGGGCAGCATTCAAGCATTAACAGAGATGCCATGACCTTTGTATTGCCATCTCACCCCACCAATGACTAAGTGAGAGATAGCAGGGCAACACCAGAAATATGCTGAACCTGGTACAGCCTCACCACAGACACAACTGTTGTGAGGAAAGGGCTGTGGAGATGTGGGGGGTGGGGGGCCATGGGTCTGGGTGGAAAGAGAGTACTCAGTGTACATATAAATGCAGAAAAATCTTCTACCCTCCTTACTTAGAGCCTCAAAGGCAGGAAGTATAACCCTGGCACACCAGGCAGAAGGCTGTAGAATCCACGGAAGCCATGTCTCCTGTGGAATCTTCTCTGCAATCAGAGAGCACATACTGATCTCACAAGTATTACTGGGAGCAGCAGACTTATCATCTGCAAAACAACCATGGAGGAAAGAGAGAGAGAACTCATCCAAACTAGGAAGAAATATTAAGTTGTGTACTTTGTCTTGCTATTCCTGTTTCATTTACACTTCTGTGTTTTAGTTGTTCAGTAGTTTTATTTTCGCCCACATCTCGCTGACTAGATGGTTTTGACTGTTCTCTTTTTTTCTGTTGTAGCTTCTGCGAAAGTCAGTGAGAAGGATTCTAAGTCAACACACCACAAAGATGCGTGCACACCTGTGTTGACTGGTGACTTATTCACAACATCTAAGAAATGAAACTAGCTAGCCTAGAAGTTCACCAGCATGTGACCAGATAATGAAAATGCAGTCCATGTGCACAATTCCATTCAGCTGAAAAGAAAAATGAACTGAATATCATTACCATTAGATGAAATAAATTATACTCACAAATAAATAAATAAATACTTTAACTGGAGGAGGTGTGGTGTTTTGAGACAGGTTTCTTTCTGTAGCCCTGGATATCCTAGAACTCACTCTGTTGACCAGGCTGGCCTCAAACTCAGAGATCTGCCTGCCTCTGCCTCCTGAGTGCTGGGATTAAAAGTGTGAGCCATCAAGCTTGGCATAAAAACTGCATTTTGTCATACTCAGAACCTAGATTTTAATTCTGTGATGATGATGATGAAATAAGAAAGGGAACCATGAGAGGGGGAAAGAGAGCATAAGGAGAAAGGAAAAAGTCATAATGGAATATGAACACAATGAAAGCTGAAGGAGAACGGGCTGGGGGTGAGGAAGACTAGGAGGAAGATGACCCATGGCTATGTGGAAGGAAGGCAGAGAGCAAAGGAGATCAACAATGCAGGCACAAACATTTCATAATGAATCCCATTATCCTGTGTACCAACTTGAAAATAATGTATAAAAAGTGTACACACACAAGATTTTTTAAAGAACATTTTCAAAGAAAAAGAATAAAACTGGAAAAGATTATGTTATGCAAACTAAGCCAGACTCAGAAACATAAACACTACATTTTTTTCTCTCACATGCAGCATCTTTTCTCATAGCTACTTTCAAGCATTGATCAGGAGGCAATGTAAGAATGTGTGCGAGGTTATAAAGGTAATCAAGGAAGGGACTAATGAGTGAGAATCAGAATAAAGCATAATAAACACAAATTAATTACAAAGCAACAACCAGATGAGTAAAGCATATTGCTTAATATAGAATGGCTAACAAACACAAAGCCAGACCCAGAATGGTCCAGTGATTTTTTTTCTGATGCATAAAGACTCCAAATACAATGCCCCCAGACAAGGTCTCAGTTATTTTCATAATACCTTTGCATTATTATGTGTGCTCTTTTAATTCACATCTTGTCATCTTCATACAATAGATTTTTATAGAGGTTACCTAATGTGTACAGTATCTCAGCAGATTACATACACAACTGTAAGTGATAATCTGCTGTCATCATTAATTAATTCATAAATTCTCTTGAAGTGTTTTCAAAAATAACTGCAAAATAGTGCCAATCTCCACCACTGAAACTTCTTTAAATTGATTTTCAACAATAACTTGTTTTGGTTTTTAAGCAAGCAAATAGAAAAATACATAATGTTTCAAGTTTAAATTTTAAAATGACAAATGGTGATGAATTAGGAATTTTTGTTTTTAGGATTTCCAATAGAATCTTGAAGTTTCGTCATCAAGAAGATGTAATAAGGGGTTCTAGCCCAGGCATTAGCTAGAAACTCTAATTTTGGTAACCACTTGTAACCAGAAGCTTTTGTCCCACCAGAAACTGTCAAATACCTGGTAGCCACTTCCCAAATAATTGACTTAGAGGCTTAATATTATAGTAACTGCTAGGCCAGTAACTCAAGTATATTTCTATCTAGCTCTTACACTTAACACACAATTCTTATCTATGTTTAGCCACGAAACTTGGTATCTTTGCTCAGTCCAGCGTTGCAAGACACTGACTAAGGGGCCCATTCTATGGCCTCATTCAGAACTCTAGTGGGTGGATGCATCAGAAATGACTATATGTAGATAAGAAGAGAAAGAGGAAACAGTGATTGAGATAGCATTCTCAGGATTCAGTAATACATCCTGTTAAGTAGCTCATAGGCTGCTCAAAAGGTTGGCCAATGAAGAAAAATTCAAATTGTGTTTAACTTGGTACAGTTAGAATCCTAGGAGGCTGAGACAGAAGGAGAGCCAGACGAGGCTACATAGATAGCAAGAACCTGTCTCAAAGAAACAAACAAACAAACAAAAACAACACCTAAAATTCAAGTTCAAAAAGTAAAAGGTAACTTATGAGAATGATAAAATATTTGTAGATGATACATTTGGGAAGGAAGCCATAATATGTAAGAATAGAATATGAAAAACCAACCCAATTTAGACAATCACAGAAACACTGAATAAACATTTCTCCCAAATGATGTCCAGGGTCTGGGAGGATGCTTGGTTAGTAAAAGCCATGTAAGCACAAGGATCCTAGAACCCATGCAAAAACCTGGGTACCTCATGCCTTTAATCCTAGCCTTATGGCAAGGGTATGCTGAGACAGAGACAGACCTAAGGCTCATTGGCTAGAGGAATGCCCTGTCTCAAAAAATAAAGATGGAGAACCACTGAAGAAAGACACATGCTGTTAACTATTGGCCTCTGCCTACATCCTTGTGCACACATGTACACACCACACATCTGCACAACAACACACACACAGACACACAAACAAAAGAACATGTGGCCAATAAGGTACATGAAAAGGTACCCAGAATTACTAATCATCGGGAAAGATGAAATCAAAACCATCTGGAACATCGCTTCACATATGTCAAGATGTATGTAATCAAAAAGAAAAGATGCTGTTTGGATATGAAGAAAGGAGGACACTTGTATTTCTTCGGTAGAAAATACATTGGTACTAATCTTGGAAAACAGTAAGGTTATTCTGAAATATTCAAAATAGATCTGCCACTAACTTAACAATCCCAACTTTGGGTACCATATACAAAAGAATTCAACCAGTATCATAAGGAGATATCTACATTCCCATATTAGTTGCAGCATTATTCAGAAGACCCAAAGTATAGAAATGAGCTGAATGTTCATGAATGGAGGAATAGATAAATAAATTCGGAACTATACAAACAGTGGAATATTATTCAGTCATTTGAGTGCACATGGATGAACCTGGAGGTTATGGTGGTAAATGAAACAAGCCAAATAAAAAAAAATGGCATTGAATGAGTTTATTAGAGTCACACTCAGAGTTTCAGAAAGTAGATGGCTGGATGTGAGGGTTGAAGGAGGGGGTAATGAGAAGCAATGACAAAAGGCTGTAGTTTTAATCTTGCAAAATAGGTTTCAGAAATGTGCAATCAACGTCACGGTTAAAATTAATGATAATGTGTTACATGCTGAGAATCTGCTCAGTTGGCAGCTCTTGTGATAAGTAATTTACCAAAAAAGGAAAACAAAACTAACTGTAATAATCAAAGGACCAAAGGGGAACTCTGGGAAGGATGGATATACTGTGGCCTTGATTCAGACATCATCATGCTATGTACTTAAAACCCACCTACATGTATACACTGTATATGAACAGCTGCTTTTGTATATCACGCCTCCAGAGAGCAAATCAAAAAAGCAAATAATAACTGCAAATTTAAGAGATCTTGTGACCACAAAGGCTTGTCTGAACAACGGGTAAGAATGGAGAAAAGAAAAATTGCTTTCTTGTGTATTTGCATCTATGTTTCTTTAGCTGGTTCCATGTGCATTGCTTTCATAACAGTGATTTCTAAATGCACATACAAACAGAAAACAACAGACACTGTCATTTAGATAAGAAGACACCAAACAACAACTACAAGAAGATGAAGACTGAAAGTCAGCCAGAGTTCTCAGGAGTGAAGGCGTGTGAGGCTCGCCAGCAGGTCTTGCCTGTGGAGGGCCTTTCCGGAAGTCAGATGAGCAAACCCAGCTGTGTGCATCCTTCCACACCAAGGCTGACACGGTGAATTCCTTGGGAGCTACAAGATACAGTGTTCTTCTGAGTGCAAGCTCATTTCCCAAACCTCACATCTTCTTAAACTCTAGAGTATTCTAGAGAATGCTGACGATAGCATGTAAGCTGAAAAGCATGGTGGGTTTGCAACACCAGCTTACCTTCAGGAAGCTCTAACTGCCTTGTAAACATCAACTTATTCAAATTTCTTATTCAAAAATTACGCCCATCCAGAGACACAGTATAGCCTTCTTCCAGAATCAGTTCATCACCTCCCTCTCTCTCCTTCCTTCCCTTCTCCCCTATCTGTCCTTCTCTCTCTCCTTTTCATTCTCTCTTCTCCTTTTCCCTAAAAGATATTTAAAAAAACAAAAACAAAAAAAAAACCTTCCTTCTGTTGAAAATGTTCAAATTTCCTGAGTAAGAGCTATCATATCACTCACTGCCAAAATTAATCATAGTTTTACCTTTGACTTTAAGACAACCATAAAGTCAGTCATACTGTGAAAATACAAAATAATTTAGCTTTAAATAATTGGACAAGGGGCTGGAGAGATGGCTCAGAGGTTAAGAGCACTGACAGTTCTTCCAGAGCTCCTGAGTTCAATTCCCAGCATCCACATGGTGGCTCACAACCATCTATAATGACATCTGGTATCCTCTTCTGTATACTGTATACATAATAAACAAATCTTAAAAAAGATAATTGGACAAAAAGAAAGTAAAGGGGCTGGTCCTGATGGTACATACCTTCAATCCCAGCACTTAGGAGACAAATTTGAGCAGATTTTTGTGAGTTCAATATCAGCCTGATATATGTATCAAGTTCCAAAATAGCCAGGAGTACACAGTGAGACACTGCCTCAAATAAACAAACATAAAGAAGAGACTAAAAGAAACAATATTGGTGGCTTTAGTATATTATTTTTATAATCCACCTGAGAACACAATTGTTTTGTTTGCATTTAATTTACAAGAATTATTTGTGCCATGACTGATGTTTGTACTATGGCTTGCTTTTATAAAAGACCATGGGCAAAAGACTGGAGAAACACTATACACAATGAGAAATTCCAGCAGTGAAGGCCTACTATGAGACATAAATACTCTGTTTCCAAAGACATATAGTAGCCACTAGCTTATTCTCTAGCTAGTATGTGATATGAATAAATATTAGGATTGGAAGATGTATAATAACAAAAACAATAATAGTAGTTTTCCTTTAAAGTCTAATATAAATCAGACATTATGATATGTATCATGCACTCGTGTCATAAACTATCAAAAGGAAGTGGTATTATACTCCAATTCCTGAACAAGTTTAATAACCTACTCAAGTTTTCACATTGGAGTATATGGCAAGGCATGAACATAAGCTTGGGTCTCTACTATTCCTTAACCTCTCTCTAAACATAAACAAGTGACCTCCTGTGAAGACCATTAGAGTAACTTTTTTTTAAATTTTACAACCTGAACACAATTTCCCCTCTTCCCATCTCTCCTGTGCTCCCTTCGATCTATTTCTCCTCTGTTTCTGTTCAGAAAGGGGCAGGCTTCCGATGGATATCAAAAAAGCATGGCATATCAAGTTGTAGTAAGACTAAGCACCTCCCCTTTTATTTAGGCTGGGCAAGGCAACCTAATATGAGAACTAGGTTCCCAAAAGCCAGCCAAAGAGTTAAAGGCTCCTGATTTTACTATTAGGAATTCTGTAAGAAGACCAAGCTACTGTAGCATATATGTAGAGAGCCTAGGTTAGTCCCATGCAGGATTCTTGGTTCCGTTCGGTCTCTGTGAGCTCCTATGAGCCCAGGTTAGGTGATTCTGTGAGTTTTCTTGTGGTGCACTTGACCCGTCTGACTTCTATAATCCTTCTTCCCTCTCTCCATCAGGATTCCTCAAAGTTGGCCTAATGTTTGGCTGTGGGTCTCTGCATCTGTTTCCATAGGTAACTTGGTGAAGCCTCCCTGATGACAATTGAGGCTGGCACAATCTATGAGTATAGCTGTGTGCCACTGATTTCTTAGAATGGCAGCTTTGCTCTGAGCACAAGACATGCAATACGAGTCTCCTGCTAGAAAGCTATTGTAGGAGGTAGGAGGTGTGGATAGGAAATCAGTGAATCAGATTAGAGCTTGCAGTCTAGTGAAAGAAAAGCCATTCTAACACAAAATAGAGAAACATGACCTGTTGCAGTCAAGAGGGTCTCCATAGCAAACATTAAAATTGTAGCATAATATTTTTCTAACTCTGATTTGAGTTAAGGCCCACTCCATGAGATAGAGCCCAACCCATACCCAATGCATGGGTGGCCATGAACCTGAAACTAGATAGTCCAGGGTCCTCTCTGAAAAGCAAGTACTATTGTTCTGCTAAAGGAACATAGCAATAAAATGACTCCCACCAACATTCTGCTACATCATAGATCAGTGCCTTGCTCAGCCATCATCAAAGAAACTTCTTCCTACAGCAGATGGGAACAAACACAGAGACCTATACCCAGACATTAAGCAGAGAGTAAGAAACTTTGGAACACTCAGTTCCACCAATATTTCTCCACCAAATCCCTCCCCTCAGGACTCAAGTAACCCCACAGACAAGGAAGCGCAGAAAGTGTAAAAGCCATAGGGATGGGGACACCAAGAAAAACAAAAGGTAGTTAAACACAAGAATGCTGGCATATGTATAAACTCACAGAGATTGTGGCAGCATGCACAGGACCTACACTGGCCTGGGTCCATAGAGGCAAAAAAAGAAATGATCATACACCCATCCCTATCCCGGAGGCTCCTTCAGTTGATAGCCACTTGCAAATGAAAACTGAGTTTTCTCCATGGGAGTCCCACTCTTAATGCATACTGCCCTTTGCCAAGCAATACAAAACAAACTCAATGGCATCTTTGCAAGTTCTTGGTCTCATAATGTTAAGTCCGGGTGGATATTTTTTTCTACTTTACAGGTCTTTTGCACTTATATAGCTTCTGGTTTGGGGTTGTGAATAGGATTCCTGTGTATGGGAACATGTGTGTTTCTGTATACATGGGTTTCTTGTGCTTTTTCTTTGGCCCTTTTTCTTATTTTGTTATTATTATCATCACTATTGTTCCTTAGATGTCTGTTTGATTTCTAAGGAGAAAAAGGGGTTGGATCTGGATGGGAGGAAAATCCCTCTACATAGAATTATATTCTAGAAATGAGGACAAATAAAACATTACTATGTAGTCGGAAGTTTCTCTGTCCCACAAGGCTGGTCTCACAGCCACTTATGAAATAATTACTCAGAGGTTTAATGTTATAGTAACTGCTGGGCCAGTAGTTCAAGCTTATCACTAACTGGCTTTTACATTTAAATTAGCCTATGATTATTATGTATGTCTAGCCACATGGCTTGGTACCTTTTCTTCAGTTCAGTATTCTCATCTTGCTTCCTCTATGTCTATCTGGTATCTGCGTCTCTCTTTCCTTTTCCCAGAATTTTCCTAGTCTGCTAGCCCTGCCTATACTTCCTGACTGGCTACTAACCAACTGGTGTTTTATTAAACAAATACAAGTGAAAAATCTTTACAGTGTACAGGAGCAATATCCCACAGTATTACTGAGTAAAATCCCATGCTGAATCTCAGACCTATGTGGTAAGCGTTCTGCTGTGAACGCCAAAGCAGATAGTGTGATCTGTAATTAAAAACACAAAAAATACAAAAAGTCTCTCAGAGGAAAAGACATCTGAGCTGGGGCTGGAATGAAGGAAGGAAATAAGCCAGTCTTGGATTTGGGAAAGGGATATTCCTGGCAGAAAAGACTGCAAATGCAACCCCAGTAGGCTTAGCACGGGATCTTGGCCCTTTCAAAGAACAACACGTTCTCCTTTAACTTCAAAGATAAGTTAGGAAGTCATGAAGATGTCAGGGCGCAGTCACAAAGCGCAGCAACACTATGGCCACTTCCCCCATTAGTGTCTGTAAACTTCACAAGGAGGTCCAATTCCTTGGATTCTCTTCCTCAAGAGAAATTCCAAGAACTTGGGGTGCTTAAGAGCCTTGTATTTGATTCATCTGCTGAAAAAAGTATAATGAAAGACTGAGGATTCTTCTTTGGGAGCCATGGGGACCATGTATTTCATTTGCTTCAGTATTAAAGTCTAGTACAAAACTGATTTGGTTACCACTGACTTTCAAACAGTATGCCAGAGAAAATACCCTTGGTAAGAGGGGCAATATTTATGCATTGCCTCTTGAGAGCCTAAGCCTACATTTGCCTCTATCTAAAATCTGATGTCTCTAGCACTGAACATTTGGTCATGGGCACTTAGCTACCCACATTTTATATTCACGGCTGTCTAAACACTAGCTAACCATTGACAACTGGACTTCCTGGGTGGTTCCATTTGAAAAACTGCAGACAGATGGGAATAAATACTTTAACACATGTGATAGAAATACTTTGATAGAAATAAACTCAGAAGATGTACTATTTCTAAACAAAAATAATATGTGATTTCCGTTGCTTATAGTGTAGACAATGTGCTATTTGCTTTTTAGGGATATTCAGAAGGTTAGTAACTATTTTAAAAATAAAATGACTGAGTAGCAAAATTTTAAGAACAATGGTTAGGAATTGAAATCCACTTCCCCTGATTTCCCTGTCACCATCTGAAAACAAAACCCAAGAATTTGCTCTTTCAATGTTAAAAATATTTCTTGCATAGCTTTTTGGTATTAATTTTAAAGAACAAATGAAATATTTAAGTAGAGAAACAAGGCTTGTCCACTTTAGTCCTGTTGCATAAAACTAATTCTTTGGAAGTATAGAAAATGGACAACTCCACCAGTGTTTAGAAACTTGGGTCTTTTCCTAAGATGAACTATTCAAGCTCAAAGTCTCCAGGAATCCAATAGGTGTTCTTCCTAGAACAAATACTAAGCATGCAATGTTTGGATAGTCCAAGCTCTTGGGGCTTTGGATTACAGCATCTCATGAGAGGAAGCAAGTCATTTCCAAGAGAAAGCCAATACACATCATGCCTGTTTTACAAGCCACAGCCTTGGGAAAATAAAAAGGAGTAAGAAGTGTTGACAAGGTATTTATTTTTCAAGGCATGTAAAACCTGGGCTTTAGATCCTCAGAGAAAGCTTGCATAGGGAACTTCAAAAATCACTCTTCTCAAATTCACAGAAAAGTGGAAACATGTTTAGTGACCCCCCTAGAAGTAAACGCCACTATGTAGAGAGCAAGTAAATAAAAAAATAAACTGTTTTAAAATACATTTGTCCTGTGTTGTTTACAAAGACTCAGCTCCAGAATCCTATGAATGCTCATGTTTCATCATAGTATCTACATGTAGACAACACACATTCACTTGTATGCTTTGTCTTCCCTATATTAGCTATGATACCTAATATAATGAGAGTGTTATGTAAATAGTTGTCATGATATTCTGCCTAGGAAATGAAAACTGTACATGCTTGTTACAGACATAAATTTTTATTTTTTAATAGCTTTACTCCAAAGCTAGCTAATTGGTTAATTAGATAAACACAGAACCCTGGGATATGAAAAGTCAAATGTATCCCTTTATGAGTTTCTTGTTACGTAACGTCTTCAGTCTTACTGAACCAAGAATGTTTGGTAGCTATAATAAATTCTATGATTTGGATATAGTATAATCCATGATTATCCTAAATAAGTAGGTAATCTTTAAAGCCATTACCTTTTTAAAGAAAGGCCAATAACTAAATAATCTTTCAATCAACAAACTCAGTTATAACTGCTAGAACAATTAAGCTCTTCTAGATACATGTATTTAATGAATTATGGTGCTGCTGGGTTAGGCATTTTCCATGCAATTTTAGTATATCTCACTGAGCCAAGAGTATGATCAATTGTTCCAAACCCTTAATATTAGACAAATAGGGCTGGTTGTTTACCTACAGCTAAAACTCTATATTGCAGACCCCCCTATATGATCTATGCAGTAACTGACGGCGGTATTCTCCTGGCAACTAAGGAGGCCAGGGGTACTGACTAAATAACAAATAATCTAAGTTGACAATTGTGAAAGGTGAAATTGGGAAGCATGAAGATATGGAATGAGCACAAAGGAAAACAAATGTCCACAGCAGCGTAGCTTCCATCAGTATTCACAAACTATATTTTAAACTAAGAGAACGTTAGCCCAGATCTCTTGTTCAGGAATCACTAGCTTTAATAGTATGCAAGGAGTATGGAAATTTCCACAAAAATATCAGATTTTCCTGTACTATATTGATTTATTGAGATGCTTAACAATGGACTTCTAAAATCAATTCTAACCACAGGCTAGTCCCTAAAGGGAATTACTTGGAGATCAAGGTTATCCATTTTAAGTGAATTTGACAATAATAAACTGTTTAGTAGTTTTATGGTTAACATAGAAAATAATTTCCAGAGAATTTTTGGACCCTATGATAACAAGCATAGCCAATTTTTTTTTGAGAAATCTAAATAATGAGCAACCCCTTCAGTACCTGATGCCAGAAAATCTATTATTTTTCGGTTTAAAGTCTTTTCAGTATCTGCTTTTCATTTAAGCTCAGGCAAAAACATTTTGTTTCTGGAATAGTTTCTTGGAAAAGGAAATCAATCAGTCCCTTGACTGTTCAGCACATGACCAAAGTCAGAGGGTGTCCATTCTTGTTAGTTGATGCACTGTGTATCGCTACCTGGAAATACACACAGACACACACAGAAAAAGAGAGAAAGAGAGAGAGAAAGAGTGCCTTGTTATTTGGTAATAAAAAGCATTCTATTCAGCTGTGATGAAATATAAATATTAGAAAGAAAGCCAATCATTTGATTTTACCACTAATACTGAAAAAGAGGCCAAAGAAACTCAAACATATACCATATATATATGTATGTATTATATAATTTACTACATATTATATAATGTTCTGTTCTAATATATTATTCATATATAAATATAATTATGTGTCATGTAATATACAATGTTTATATATAAATATATAAGTATGTGGAATATATATACATACACACATATATATATATATATAAATTATGTGGAGAATGCTCAGCATTCAGGACACATTCCATTAAAGTACTTTTTCGTAGAAGGATGTTGTAGGGTATCTACCAGAGAAGACTACTCAGATGCAGGTTTAAGCCAATAGAAAGTCTTTACTAACCAGCAAGAAACTCCACTGGGTATTCAGGATCCCAATATAACTCCAAGCCTTGCTGAGGGTAAACTTATAAGCACAAAATCCATACCCTGGGTTGATATACTTCAGTTAACAAGAAAAGTTAGCCAGAAGCAGAATTACAAAAGCCAAAAAGGCAAGGTTAAAACATTTAAAGACTTGACAGATTGGGTCTTTGTTTTCATTTTGGCAGAAAGTGTTGTCTACATGCTGAAATTTATGACCAGAATGATACTTCCATCATGGAGTCAGTTGGGCTAAGTCTGGGGATTACCTACTAAGTTCTGGGGGCCTGCTGTAAGAAGTTTATGCCAATGAAAGTAAAGATCCTTTTCTCATATAGAGTGGAGAAAAGCATGGATTAACGTAAAAGACACTAATCTGGTTTTGATAATCAATCTGTTGCTCATTCAAAGATAAGCAGACAAGACAAAATTTAGAAAGAATGAAAAAAAAGACTTGTAAGTTTTAATTCTGTTTTTCATGGACAATTAAAAATTCTATTAGGCATCTCCTGGTACTTCTGTAGTTTCTTATATTCTTTTTTTTTACATATTTAATGAACCTCTTTGTAGTTTTTTGGGAAGTTAAGCAAGAATAAGAACATAAAATTTATTAAATTTCAGCTTTTATTTTTCAAGTAGAAGAAGCAAATGATTTTGCTTTATCACCTGTGTGAAATATAAAGCATGTACCCAGACCCTAAAACTAAGGCAAATAAATATTTTAAATATAATCTACTAGTTCTAAATGTGACTGAATACAAAAATCACAAGCTTAATTAAAATAGCATGAGATTTTTCTTTAAGTGATCTTCTTTTCAGTTCAGTTGCATATTTCTCAAGTGTGAACTTCATGGGTAAAAATATTACATCTTAATAACAAAAGGTTGGGCTAAAAGGAATGAATTACATCTAATTGAGTTCCTGACCAAAGGTGTCCCATGGAAACCCCCAAACAACTCAGGCTGTTGCCAAGGCTACTTATTGCTCCACACAAACTGATGGTGAGGCCCTATTGCTGATAGCAATATCTACATATCTCACTGAACACAGAACAGTCAGGTTGGTACCTACCTATAGCCTTCACTCCTACTGACAAGTGTTCATAGTACCAGAAAGTATTCTCTACGCTACTAGAAAAAAGAGATTAAACAACCCCTAGCCATATACCCTCTAGTCTATAATGGTGATTGTAAAGAAACTGCTAATAATATTCTGCTATACCTGTAGACCAACCAGTGTCTCACTCATCCAGCATCAAAGAAGATTCCTCCTGCAGTAGATACATATAATACAGAGACCCATAACTCAACAATGTGCAGAGAGTGAGAGACTCCTGAAGCGCTCAGTCTAAGACAAAGATGTCTCATCAAATCTCCCCTAAGGACTCAGGGAACTCTGCAGAAAAGGAAGCAGAAATATAATAAGAAGCAGTTGGGATGAAAGGCACCAAGGAAACAGTGTCTTTCAGACACAATAGGACTGATGCACATATGAACTCACAGACAGTGGTAGCCTGCATAGGACATGCACAGGTTCAAGCTGGATGGGGTCCTAGCACCAGGAAGGGAAGTAGATATGAGTTTCCATCACTACGTAGGAGTGGGCTAGAGTCAGATGGAGGTTTTGTCCACACAGGACTCAAGGGTGAAATTCTCAAAATAAAATAAAATAATATGTGTGTGTGTAAACAAAAATCACATTGAGCTCTGCTGAGAGAAGAAAAAAGTAAAGTATAAAAGTCTACTAAACCTTTAAAGAAGAGCTAATAATAGTGTTCCTCAAATTATTCCACAAAATAGGAAAGGAATGGATGCTACAAGACTTAGTCTTAGATCAGATTACCCAGGTACCAAAAAAAGATTAAAAAAAAAAAGAGTCATAAATAAATAATAGTATAGACTAATTTTTCTAATGAACACAGATGCAAATCTCAACAAAGTATTTGTCAAAAAAAGAAATCATCTCACATTAGAAAAATCAATTTGGTTTGAATCCAGAGATGTAAGAATGGTTTGACATGCATAAAGTCATAAATGTATTATAGCTCATAAATAGGTTCAGGGACGTCAATCACATGATCATCAGAAGAGATTCAAAAAATCTTTTCACAAGTTCAACATCCTCTCATGATAAAAGTCCTCAAGAAACCAGAAGGAGACAATACATACCTCAACATAATAAAGTTTATACATGTCAAAACTGTAGGCCCCTAAATGGGGAGAAAGCTGCAAATATTTCTATAAAATCATGAATTAAAAGGGGTGATAATTCTCTCTGCTCAGTTAACACACTGCTTGAAGTCTTAACTCTAGAAATAAGGCAAGAGAAAAAACAAAAGAAACTGAGACAGAAAAGTAAGAAACTAAATTATCTCTCCTTGCAGATAATGTGATCCTAGACTTGAAATACCCAAATACTCCAAAAGGAAAATCTTCAGTCTGATGAACTAGTTTGACAAAGTAGCATAATAAAATATTTTTTTAAAAAAATCACTATACAGATATTATATAACAATGAACATATTGCGAGTAAAAAAGGTCAAGAAAATAATCTTATTCACAACATTCTCAAAAAAAATTAATGCCTAAAAATATACCAAGTCAAAGAGATATTTGTAGAATGAAAAATTTTAAACACTGAGAAAAAGCTGCAGAAGGCACTAGAAGACAGAAAGGCACCTCATGTTTTCATAAACTTAATATTTTGAAAATGACTATATTAGCAGAAGTGATCTACAAAATAATCTGTTTCAAAATAACAATGGCATTCTTTATGGAAGTGGAGGGGGGACACAGAGATTACAGCCAAGCAATTATCTCGGGGTTTCTATTTCTGTGATAAAAATAAGTTGAAAATGAAGGGAGGTTTGATCTTACACTTCCAGATGATAGCAAATTGCTGAGGGAGAGAGAAATCAAGGCAGAAAATCTGGAGGCAGAAACTGAAGTCTGTATACTGCCTTGCTCAGCCTGATTTCTTGTACCATCGAGGGCCGGGTGACTACGAACAGCGCCACCCACAGTGGGCTAGACCCTCCCACATCAATAGGAGTCAAGGCCAGTCTCATGGGGGCATTTTCTTAACTGAGGCTCCCTCATCTCCAATGATTCTAGAGTGTGTTAAGTTGACATAAAACTAGCCAGCGAAACAATCTTGAACAATAAGCCAAACTGGAAGCATCTTCATAGATGATTTCAAATTACAATGCAAAGCCATAGGAACAGAATGGGGTGGGGGTGGCACAAAGGTAAACATAAAAACAAATGGAACAGAATAGAGAACACTCCCCACCCCAAAAGAAGCTTATGTAACTACCATCAATGTATTTTTGACAAAGGTGGCAAAAACACATATTAAGAAGACAGCTTCTTCATTAGGGAAAACTAGAAATCCACATGCAGATGATTAGAATTAGAACCTGACTTCTTATGCTGTGTGAACATCAATTCAAAGTGGACCAAATACCTTATATAACATAAAACATAAAGCTTTAAAACTTCTAGATTCTGAGGAAAAAAGGAATAACACTAAGATACAGGCATAGCCAACAGCTTTCTTGATAAGGCTACAATAGCCCAAGAAATGGTTCCAAGAGTTAAGAAATGAGAAAGCATAAAATTCAAAATCTTCAGCTCAGCAAAACAATTAACAGAGTCAATAGACAGCCTACATAATGGGGCGGGGGTCTTTGCCAGTTACCTTCCAATAGAAAATTAATGTCTAGACATGAAGAACATGAACCTAAATACTAAAGTATACAACCCATAAATGGAAAAGTAGATTGGGGAGTTTTAGAAAAAAATACAAATGATTGGTATATACATGAAAAATGCTTATCATCCTTATCCACTTAAAGGAAATTCAAATCAAGTTTTTGTTGAATGTGTATATCATGGCCATCAGGATAACCATCATCAGGAAAACAAACAACAAACGTTGGCAGTAATACAAAAGAGGAAAGTCGGACCTCATACACTGAGGGAATAAAAACCAGGGCAGCCACTGTGGAAACCATTATTTAGGTTTCCCAAAAGCTCAAAATGAATGAGCTATATGATCCAACTATATCATTTCTGGATACACACACATATGTATATTCACAGGGAAGGAATCCATCCAGATCAGCATTTAGTTAGCACAGATACCTCTACACCCACATTCATTGCAGCTGTATTCACAATTGCATCACAACCATGATGCGCGATGGCAGTAGGTGAATGGATAAAGAAAAGGTGTATGCTTAGTAGTTTTTAACAGACACGAAAAAGAATGAAATCAGGTCATTTGCAATAAAATGGATTGAAGAAGAGATCATCATTTTAAACAGAATAAAGTGGATGCAGAAAGACAAAAATATGTGTTTTCTCTCATGTAGGACCTAGGGGATTTTTTAATGACATGAATGTGAGTGTGTTCCCACGCACGTGTGAAATGGCACCAACGGCAGAGTGCATCCCCAGGCGTGGCTATGTCATGGCACGCATGCCCCCCCACCCCACCCCCACCCCCGCAGAGCAGGCAGAACAAAGAGCAGGCCCCCAAGTGTAGCTATATAGCTCAGTGCCCACCCATTCTCTTAAAAAGAAGCAACGTGTAGCAGCAGATCCCTCCTCCCCCACCCCACCCCCACCACACCTCTCTCCCCCCCTTCTCCGGATATCTGAACTCCCTAAAATAAAGTCTCTGTGTGGCATCTAGCAGTGAATGTGAGTGTCTCTTCCAAGCACAAAAAATTAACAATGAACATAGAAGGGATACTAAAGGAAAAAGAGAGAACCAATGGAAGGTGAGTGAGGAAGAGAGAGCAACACAGATGAATGTAATAGGAAAGTAATAAATAATATACATGTTTGAAAATGTCACAATGATTTCCATAGTCTTGTACAATAAATGTATAATAATAAGAAAACAATGGGGCCCAATGCAAAGTATGACATCTCAATGTAGAAAAGACGGAATGCCTATGAAAGTGCCATTGAGCAGTATCAAAACCATATATGACAGTTTCATGGCATTCATAGAAAATACCAGTTGTAGCTTTGTCAGATATCAAGAAACTTGATCAACTGTTTCCCACACTTCTTTCATAATAAATACTTCCATTCACTATAATACTGTTAAGAAATGCCAGTTTAAAAGACAGATTGTAGAATCATAATGATAGATTCTCAGTTCTACTAATATATTAAAGATAACAGAATGTATGTACAACACATTAGTCCCAAATTTTCAATATTTGTCTTTTATGAACAGTCAATTAAGAGACTAGAAGATGTGAGGGGTAAAGGCGATGCTATTCTACACAGTCATCTGTGCATTGAACTGCAGATCAGTCACCTCCATCAGATAGTCCTCAGGATTTTCCTACCTACTGGTATCCAGCTGGCACACTTACAAAATAAAAGTAGAGAAAATTCAGTGGTTTTTATGGGTCCAGTGACCTATTTGTGTTCCATTGTCCAGAATTTTGTCTTATGTCAAATCTAATTATAAAGAAAATTGGACAGTGTTGGCCCAGCCATGCCCAAAATGAAAAAGAAGTTGATTTTCTCAGCAATTAACTATCAAATGTCATAACCAGTCTTTAGTTGAGTAACCTACAATAAACAAATTTAACTCCACAGTTGCCTGCATAAAATGGAAATGTTATTTTTCATTGCATCAAAAAAATTCAATTTTTGTACTGCACTATTATTTCAGGTACCACTAAGAAAGGAAATAGTGCGTGCAGCTAATTAAATTTAATGCAATGCCACATCAATTGCAAGAGAGTTTAGCAAGTTAAAATATGTATCGGATGAAGGATGTGACTTTGATTTTATGAACTGTAGGGCTATCTGCCCCCTCATATCTGACTAAATAATGTGTTAAATACTGCAGCAAAATAGTCACATACTAACTGAAACAATATGGCAGTCCATCACACACACACACACACACACACACACACACACACACACACACACACACAGAAAGAGAGAGAGAGAGAGAATATATATCTTGGTTTGAAAGTACAAAGCAGGTACTGACCATATCAAACAGCGATTTTTCCTAATGTCGACTGAAGAGAGACTCCCTGGCACTGCCGTGAACCTTCTGAAGTCCTGCTATGATGCTAGCCAGAAACTTCACTTGCCAGTGCAACCCTGGCACAATTGTATGTAGAACAAATATTCGAGGAAGCATCTTATGAAGCTATTTCCCAAACTGAATTGCAGGTCCACCAGATTATTTGACTTCCCAAAGTCTCATCCTCATTCATGGAGCAAAGGTGGCGGTGCTCACCTTCTGGTATTACTGCGAAGGTTAAGTGGGACAATGCAAGAGAGACCTTGATGAGCACAGAGGTTCTTGGGATCAGTGCCTCCAACCCTACTCTCCTGTGCCTTTTAGTTCCGTGATGTGAGTCACTGACCAGCAGGCATCACATAGGCTTGCAAAGAGCCACACAAAACAAAACCTTCTCGACAACTTTCCATCTCACCTTCTCTCTGGGCCCAGCAACTAGAACCCAGTCACATGGAAGTATCAGATCTACCATGGCCTTTCCCTAGACTGCTTGGAAAGAGGTAGTCTTAGTCAGAGTTCTATTGCTGTGAAGAGACACTATGACCACAAACTCTATCTATAAAGGAAAACATTTAATTGGAGCTTGTTATAGTTTCAGAGCTTTAGTCCATCATCATCATCATGGAGAGAAGCATGGCAGCATGCAGGCAGGTGCTGGAAAAGGAGCTGAGAGTTCTACATCTGAACCTACTAGCAGCAGGAAGAGAGAGACACTGGACATGGCTTGAGCTTTTGAAACCTCAAAGCCCCCTCCCAGTGACACACTTTCTCCAACAAGGCCACACCTCCTCATCCCTCTCAAGCAGCACCACTCTCTAATGATCAAGCATTGAAATACCTGAGCCCATGGGGGCCATTCCTATTCAAACTACCACAGAGATCTTATGTTCTTTTTCCTTTCTCATTCTAAAAAATCATTCCTTAGCTCAAAATAAAGATCATAGGTAAAAATATAAAAATGGGGTTATGGGTCAATCAGTAGTAGAATTGTATGGTTTTCTACTTTAAAACAATCATCAACACCATTCATAAAAAGGAGAAACAGATACATAAACATATATACTTAGATATCAGACAAGGATACCACAGAGTTGGAAGCCATCACTCAACCTAAAAAGGCCATCATCTGCTTACTAAAACCATGTACATATGCTCATATTCTATATGAAGAGACAAATAAAAGTCTACTGATAAGCAGGTAGAATTTAGAAGGAAGTAACTCATAGAAATATTAGTTCTTTTGGCCAATACTGTCAAACATACACCTTCACAGAATACAAATAATTCTTACGTAAATTTCCTGAGTAGACTAATTCTACACCGGAGGACACCATCTATTTGTTTACTGATTAATTTATTGGTGTCTTCTTTGTAATTAACCTCACAAATAATGTCATCCTTGTCTTAGTCCCTTTAAAGGTGTAAATCTCCCTTCAGGTAAAAGGGAATGCCACCCAAAATCCCTTGATCAGTGCTAATTCATATTCACTTGGTAACTATTCAATAGACCAAAGTTTGACCTTATTTGGCACAACCAATATAACTGATACAAAGGTATTTTCATCTGAAGTGGACTACCTGGGCATCTTCTCTCCATAAACAAATTTACAAAAAGCTGCCAGACATTCATTAGTAGTGAACCTACCACCAAAGAAGTCTTTCTTCAAAGCACAGTAGTGTTCTATTACAAGCTTTCTATCTCAATTTTTTTTCCTGATGATTAAAGGGGATTTTAATTATATGATCAATGAGAAAATAGATAGAAACCATCTGGACATTCCACAGCTTTCTGCCAAAGAATTTTCTTTTGTTTTACATATCAATGACTTAAGCTAACAAAGGAATCTTGGTGCCAGTCATTTGTCCTTGGCAGAACTGGAGCCTTTTATGTTATGAAAGATCTTTAAAATTTACTGATTGAGAGTCAAATTATCCCACATGGTCAGAGAATTAACCTCAACATTTTCCTACACATAAAAGTAAGAACAAAGGGTATTTTTAATTACTTGATCTTTAAAGCATACAAAATTTAAGCCCTTTTGTGCTGTAATGTTTTTACTAATCAGGGTGGTCAAGACTCAAAAACACTTTCTCTTTTTGAAGCATTGATGGAAAATGCCTAACCAGTGAGATACTAAAAAGAAACCAAGAAAGTTTCTAGGTGTTAGAAGTCATATTACTACATCTTGGGAAGCTAGTTTGTTTGAATTATGCCTTTAGGAACCTCTCACAGAGAAAGGTCACTGGAAATGACTGCCCTGAGTGGAGAGCTTGGTGATTTGCTCAAGAAAGCAAATTCAATGTTAAGACCCAAATGAATGGTCAGAAACCAATCTCTACTTCTATTAATTACCTACAATGGAAGAAACATTAATCATAGATTCTGCATAGAATGATGTCAGACTTCTCTACTGAGCACTGTAAATTAGACTTTTAAAAGTGGGTTTGTCTCTCATACCCTTCTTTATAAAGTATGTGAATTACAGAAAGTGGCTCTTTCCAGAAAGGTAAAGGTACAACAAGGTTCTTCAGCATTCCATAGACAGTTCCACGGAACCAGAAGAATTCACTGACTTGACAGATAAATTCAAAAATTCAGCAGCCAAAGAATACTGATTAAAAATGAGATTATCTCAAACCATACAGAAAAATTTCATTTGATTTTTTTAAAGTGTGATTAAATGCAATATGTTTTAAATTTTTTGATGAACATCAATGTTGATTTCCATATTAGATGGATGAATTTATAGATTCTCATGGCAGTGAATAAGCATTCTCTCCAATCCCATCCTCCCAGGATTTGCTCCATTCTGACTGGGGAAAGATACATCCCATTCAACTTTTGGTTAGAGAAGGAAGTTGTTTGTCTTATTTTTGAGATCGGCTCTCATATAGCCCATACTGTCCCCAAACACATTCTGTCGCCAAACATGTCTTTAAGTTCTTGGGCTTCTTGTTCTCATCTAGTATTATAGGCATGTGTTATCATTTCCACCTCCTCAATATTAGTTTTGATTCTTATTTCCCCAGTGGTTAAAGATGGTGAACACTATTTATGTATTTATTAGCAATTTGTTTTCCTTCATTTGAAAAGCAAGTCTTTTCATTATCAATACTCATCTATCAACAGATGGATTGATAAAGAAAATTTATTACATATGTATAATGCAGTTTTATAGATATAAATAAGAATGAAATTATACCATTTGCAGGAAAACGGATGGAACTGGAGATTGTTTTGCTAAGTGAAAATAGGCCAGTCACACAAAAACGAGTAATGCACATTTTCTCTCGTGTGTAGACTGTGAAACAGAAAGAGCAAGAAAGAATGAGGTGGGGATGCATGAAGCTAAAAAGGGAACAAAAGAGCTACAAGTAAAGGTGCTGGGGGAGCCAGGAGGAGAAGGGACATGGTAACAGAGGGGGTAAAAATTATTAGAACACATTACATGCATACAGAAAAATATTGTCATGAAACCCCATATTCTATGAGTTGTGTGTGCGTATGTGAATGCATATGCCCATGTGAATTTGTGTGTGTGCGTGCGTGTGTGCATGCATGTGTGTGTGTTTGTGTATAGTTTATGAGACTAAACCACAAAAGTTTTTCAAATTTAGAGATTAAAAAAAAAAATCACTGAACTGCCACCAACTCTGTAGGATACAAAAAAAAATTTGACCAAGAAACATTATTTCCCTTTGCCCGCCCCCCTAAAAAAAACTCTATGTTTCTTTTTAGGAACTACAGAAATCACAAAAGAATAAAACACCAAGGAAAGAAAATTACTTTCTGTTACTATGTTGAAATGACCTTATTAGCCTTGAAGAAATCACATCTCAATTTGCTCTAATTATAAAATTTATTATCGTATTATTGCTTTGAAAAGTCTTTATATTAAAAGTATAGAAAGAAAACTAAACTTAACTCTTTATGTGAGGTCCTAAGAAACTGGCCCCCACTCAAGGACATATTTTTATTATATTATGAAGCATTTTGATGAAGAGATTCTAAATTAAATTAAGGGCTCCCTTGTGCACATGATGAAATGATTTTGTCTTCACCTTAATATACAGATTCTTGATGATTGCCAGATTTCAGTCGTACAAATTGAATAACATATATTAAAGAGCTTTTAAAATAAAATAAACACATGACCAAAAGCTAGATCATGAGTCATATTTTACAAATACACACTGAAAGAATAATATAAATGGTCATGTTGTTAGAAACTAAATAGAAAGGTTCATTGGAGCAGTGAGGAATGGAGCACTGTGTGAGGCCCACAGTCTTAGATAAGCATTGCTTTGTTCAAAACACCTGGCCTGACCACATCATCTTAAAGTTGCTCCATAAACCTCAGCCAACTTGTCTTAAACCTATTTTGAGGACTAAATGGGATTGTATAGGTATTGTTCATTGTTTTTGTTCTTTTAGGGGGCTTGCCATATAAATCACACATACAAAGGCTTATTCTTAATTATAAATGCCCAGTCTTAGCTTGGCTTGTTTCTTGCCAGCTTTCTTTAACTTAAATTATCCCATTTATCCTTTGCCTATGAGCTCTTCCTTTTCTATTTCTGTATATCTTTGTTTCTTTCTCTATGGCTTGCTGTGTAGCTGGGTGGCTGACTCCTGGAGTGCTCCTCCTTCTCTGGCTACTTCTTTTTCTTTCCTTGGATTTCTCCTTCTATATATCCTCTCTGCCTGCCAGCCCTACCTATCCTTTCTTCTGCCTTGCTATTGGCCATTCAGTTCTTTATAAGACCATTGGATGTTTTAGTAACACAACCACACAGAGTTAAACAAATGCAACATAAACAAAAGTAACAGACCTACTACATACAGGTGACATAACTGCCAAAATGCTGAGTACATAATCAGTACTTGGTATATGTGTGTCCTCAGTGCACTGCCTTGTAGCTGTGAACAGGAGAAACAAAAGAATGGTAGAAGGTGCAAGCTGATGGATGTTTAACTTTACCTAATGTTATGAATTTTCTCCACCCACAGGCCCATTTCACTCCCACAGAGACCAACAGTTGCCTGCTGATGATCCAAAGATGAATGCCTCTTGGGAACAGCTCTTGGCAAAGTGATCTCTCAAAGTCATATTCTCTCCCAGAAGGTTCGTGATCCCAACCTTACACACATCACAGCTGTAAGTTCAAAGACTAATGGGACCAACTGAGTCTTAGCTTGGTAATTCATATCGAGTCATTTTCTCCCACTGCCCAGACTACTTCCTTTCTACTTCACAGGTGTTAAGACTACTCCCCCAGAGCTAGCACAGGGTAAAATCAAGTAATCCCAACACTTGGAAGTGGAAAAAATAAAATAAGCAATTCTAGGCCATCCTGGGCTATATAGTGATTCTGAGGTCAGCCCAAGTTACAGTTGTCTCTGTATCATAAATACAAAGTAAAATAGTTCCCAGGAATAGGGCATTATAGTTCATGCCTGTGATTCTACCATTCAGAGACTTATGTATAAAAATCACTATGCGGCTAGATGATGGCACTCAACTTTAATCCCTGCACTTAGGAGGCAGAGACTGGCAGATATCTTTAAGTTTGAGGCCAGTTTGGTCTATAGAGTGACTTCTAGAACAATCAAATCTACACACAGAGGCCCTATCTCAAAAAACAAAACAACAACCAAAAAAGAATCACTATGAATTCAGGTCTTGCCTGGACTACATAATGGGTCCCAAGTAAGCCTGTCCTATATAAAGAGAACCTTTCTAAAACAACAACAACACAAACACCCTCTAGAAAACTGCTTACATAATGCAAGTTCTATCCCATGATCTACTGTACCAGGACCAGAAGAGGAGAGGATGGGAAGGAAGGGTCGAAACCAAGGGAAATCTCAAAACTATAAAGAACATCACAGTTATACTAAGTTGTTTGCATAATTTGGTCTTTTTCTTCTATGTGAGGTCATCTCCACTGGCCGGATGAAAATACTGAGTGATCCCCTTCCTCTTACGGACCTGCAATTGCAAAGCAGAGATTCCCACCCAAAATAATTCATCACTGAAGCCTGAGGTAGGTCTTCCACAACTCAGTACTTTCCCTTGACCTTGAAGGAATAGCATGTCAGATGCAGCAGTGAGAACGGTAAAGGTGCAGACCTCTGGCTGGCTGTCCTCTAAACTCCTACTTTAACTCTGGTTAATGAGACTCAGCCTGCACTTCCTTGTGCCCTGAGCTTTGGAGATTTATAACTCAAAGCTGCTGCTCATTTCCATAACACCATTCCTTGAAATTGCCTCTATATGCCCCTTTCTACTTGTCTAGATATCATATTTTAGAAGAAGGTAATATTTATTAAAAAATAAAGTAACTTGGGTGTAACACATACATCTATGATCCCAGTCACTTGGCAGCCTGGAGCAGGATGATTTGCAACTTTGAGACCAGCCTTCATAAGTTGGCAAGACTCTGATATAAAGGTTGAAGATGCAACTCACGGGCAGAGTATTTTGATGCTATCTACAAGGTTCTGGGTTTAATATCCAGCAAGACAAAAAAGAAAAAGAAAAAGAAAAAAGACACAGGCTTTTGAGTTTGCATGCTGCATTGCAATGTGAACCCTATCGTTTTCCTGCTTTGGCCTCATAAAAACTTTTGGACTTCTAGTAGTCTCTATTTAATCATCTGACCTGAAGCAACAGCAGCCATCTCATACAGTTTTTGTGAAGTCCATTCAGGATAACCTACTTAGAAAGCACATAGTATACTGGGCAGTCACACACACAACTATGTCCTCATTCTTCAAAGATGGCACTGTGGGGTACTGCCCCATAGGCCTCAAGTCAAATTGTATTACTACGTAAGGAATTTGTCACATAGGGATCCTCTTTAATATTCCCACTCCAGTTCACAGGATATATGTGCCCATAGCAACCCCTATCTTCTCTGGGTATTATTATCTTCATGCCTCTTAATGGGGTCCTGAGTATACATAGCATTATATCACCTAAGTCACACCCTCCTTTCCAAAGAACAAAGTGGCCCATCAAACCCAGGGTACCTCTCACTTAGGAAATGAGCTAGATCCAGAATTAAATACTTAGCAATTCATACTGAGGTTTAAGCTCATGAGTCTAATTTTCAGCAGGAGGCATGGTCCCTCAAATCATCATCACTTTGCTACATGTCAGACTTTTTGAATTCTGCTGTTCAAGGTTTACTTACAAATAAAGGAACACTCAGCTAAGTGCTTTACCTGCATGATGCTGTTTAATCTTTATGAGAAACCTAGTTAAGTGTTATAATAATCTCTTCTTGTGTGTGGCTCTGTGTGTGTGTGTGTGTGTGTGTGTGTGTGTGTGTGTGTGTGTGTGTGTGTGAAATACTTCCAAAGAAAGACCCTTGTGCCTGATTCTGGGACAGATACAAAGTCAGAATTGTGTATCTGTCTATTCAGTCAAGTTATGTTGAGGTGCAACTTGGTTTGGGGCAGGAATTGGGGCTGCCTCTGTGCTCTTCAGAGTCTTGCTATTTCCCCTTGGGGGAGAGGACAAAAATGGTGCAGAGATTGAAACAAGCAAGTCCAATTTTATTATGGAGGGAAAGACCTTAAATACTTTTTTCCCAGACCCTCCCCCAGCCAGAGGAAAGGGCTTTGATTCACTGGTATCTGCAGCTGCAGGCAGTGGTCTCTCACTGGTCTAGGAATGTTGTATCCAGACTCCGCCCTCATTAAGGCCCCAGGCTCAGATCTCAGGTTAGCTTATGTGGAAGTGCTTAAGAGCACACGTTATAAGGTACTAGTTATCACCAGTTTGCACTGGCTTGTCTCCAGGCCCTTTAGAAGCTCATACATACTACAAAGTTAGATGACAGAGGGCTGGTGGATGGCAGAACCAGAAGGAGCCAACAAAAATAAGTTTCCAAAAGAAGAAAATGACCTTGCTATGTCTACCTGCATCGAACATCTGTACTTTACTGCTCTTATGTAGAAACAGTATTACCACTGAGTCTAAGAAAGCAACTGAATTTCTCCAAATCCTGGTTGCTTTTTCAAGTGGGAAAAAAAAAAAAAAAAAAAAAAAAAAAACAGAAATTCTAACATGTTTGAGGCAATTAAGAAATTTGGTTTTTCTTAAAAAGACAAGAAGTTGTAAAAGGAAGGCAAACATTTCTTGAGATGAAGGAAAGACAAGGTCCTAGAGTGATGAGCAATGCAAGCGAAATGTCCAGATGGAAGGTCAAAGTCTGAAACCAGAGACCTGCCTAATCCACTCAGGCCTGTCATTTTCTAATAAATTCACTCTGCTGGGATGTTATTTCTCTCTTCACAGTACTGACTTTATTTTTCCTGGATCAAATGAAGTTATTTGCTTGAATTGGTCACCCCTATTCCAGACAATTTATGTTTCACCAAGTTAAAGATCATAAATCCTACTATGAACAAGTGAAACTGATTTAATTAAAGAAATGAGGTCACACATCTTTTAAGGATTTAATAAAATTAAAGTTGTTCATTTTCTCATTTTTTTTTCTTTCAACACAAAGTATTTTCACTGAAGCCATTTTCCCCAACAGCTTAAAAACTAGTTGAAAGATATCTTTCACACACAGTTAGCTCAGCACCATCTATGACATGAAAAGCACACTCATGTCTTTGTAGGTACTTGAACATGATTTTTGAAAAGCTAGCCACCTCCCTGATGTCCTTCCAGAAAGCCAAGTTTCTACAGACATAGTCAGGGAAGCTGGCATTGTGAGAAAGGTTGAGATGGATCTATTATAACTAATCAGTCTATAAATTCACCTGAAGTCCTACATCATCCCCAGTGACCACATTGCTTTACAACTCAAAATTAGAGACAAGGCCTCTCCAGGTGGCTCAGAGTTACAAAGGCAATACTAGAGGTTCCTGAATTGCAAATTTGCTGACTCAGTGAACATGTTATGCCTTCTTACCCTGAATTCTATCTTGCATAAGAATCTCTACTTCTTCCTACTAACCAGCTTCCAAGTAGTCTGGCTATGATACCCATCAAACTCCTTGGCTAGAAAAAATTAGAGATTCTACCAGGGAAGCTTACAGTCTTTCTCTTATCTGTGATTCTTCTTTTCCAACACTGATTTTTGGTATAACCCTCTCCCCCAAAAAAAGATGTTCTGATGTCATCATTAGGAAGGGTTATACTTCATTATTTATTCTGTCATGTTGATTATGGCACAATGAAGCCACACTCTTTCAACCTGTTCCCCAAACAAATACCTTAAAATTGTCTTTTATCAGGCACATACCCTTGGAATTATTGAGATGGTTTAAAATTATCTGAGCAGACCCTGAATGTTGTTAGGGTTTAAGCCAGCGCCAGCCATTTGAGTGTTCCTTTCCCATCCCATCTTAGATTTCCTGCCTCAGAATGAAATCAGACCAAAGTCGTTGTCTTACTCAGGGGTCTATTGCTGTGAAGAGACACCATGACCATGGCAACTCTTATGAAGTAAAGCATTTCACTGAGGAAGCAGCTTACAGTTGAGAGGGTTAGTCTATTATCATTATGGTGGGACACGCATCGTGCAGGCAGACACCATGCTGGAAAAGGAGCTGAGAGCTCTACACCTCAAACAGGGAACAGGAAGTTGGCCTGACTCATTGGTGTGGCTTGACCAAAGGCCCACCTCCACAGTGACACACTTCTTCCAGTAAGACCACAGCCACTCCAACAAGACTACACCTCTTACAACGTCACTCCTTCAAACTACCACACCAGTGGTTTTGTCTCTACAAAGGATTAAATAATAAGTATTTTTAAGGTTTTAGATTATACTGACTAATCTTTATTGTCTACCTGATGGGATTTAGAATCACTGGGACACACAACTGGACCTGGCTGTAAAGATTTTTTCAGAGACGATCAAGAGAGGTATGAACACACACCCTGAATGGGGGTGGCACTACGTCAGGGCTCAGACTGAATTAAAAGAGCAGGGCAGAGAAAGCTAGGTGAATGCCAGCATTCATTTCTCTCTCCTTCCTGACCTGTGAGTGTAAGAGGTCAGAAAGTAAGCAAGAGTAAGCAAGCAGCCTCACGCTTTCATCACCACAAAACCAGCTGCTCCCTCACATTCTCCACCGTGATGAACTGCATCCCCTCAGACCGTGAGCTGTGATAAATACTTCCTCTCCTTAGTTACTTCCTTCAGGCATTTCTCATGATCATGAAAAAAATCAGCACCCAGAGCTATGCAATCTTCATTTATAAAAACAGACGTGAGCTAGATTTGACCCATGAACCCATTTGCTGGCCTCTGACATGAAAAGGTGGATAAAATCAGGAAAATATCTGTTTTGGTGACCCATATGGCACACAGTGGGTGTGCAAATATGTTGACTGGATGAACAGAAATTAATTTCCAAAGAGCTGAGACACTGTCCTACACCAGGCATTTAGTAAATGAATAATGTCCCATACCTGTCAGGTGTGACATGATTTGGCTTCTCAGTGTAGAAGCACCTTCAGACTAACTGGGACAACTTTAATTCAATATCTTTTAATTAATTAATTTAGATTAATCTCTAGACTATCTTTGGGGAGTTTATTACAGCTACCAAACCTCACTGAAAGGTATTCATTCTGGTAGAAAATGTTCCAGGTCAAAGCAGGCACATGGTGGTCTTGTGTCTTTGTGAGTGGTCCCACTTGCCTCTTCTTTGATTCTTTGAATCTTCATAGAGGGAGTGGATGCCATCTGGGTTATTCTTCACAGCTCTTGTTTAGCTAAAGCCTTGGCAGTTAATTTTTTTTTCAATGAAGGCAATCAACATTTTCACAAAATATGGCCCTCTTTCCCTACAGAAATTATTGACTTATTAGAATTGCTTTCAAACTCTACCAGGAAAGGATTCCTGCCTCCCCTTTCAAGAATTCTCTTTCAGTGAGCTGCCACAGATGACAGTTACTGGCAAAAAGAGTTTGTTTAGTGTAACTTTTGATATAAAATAAACAGCTCAGCATTGCAAACGAGCCTCCCAAAGCAATAAGAAAAATACTTTAAAAGGCACAGTCACTGCAATCTCTTTAATAAAAAGATACGCTGTTGATAAGACAAAGGAAATCAAAACTATAATCACTCAAGATTGCCTTTCCTCTAGCTCAAAAGAAAAAAAAAAGCTGATTTTTTTTTTTAAAGGAGCATTGCCAAAGTGTGTCCTAATGTGACCAGAAGTGATGAATAGAAACTATAGTCTCATCTGGAAGAAGTTGGGGGAGGGGAAGACTATAATCAAAATATATTTAAGTTTAAAACTTGCTTTAAATAATAAAAACAGAATAAAAAAATAAACTATAGTCTTTCAGCCTTACAAATGGTCAGAGAAGAAAACATGCTCTCACTAAACTCCTGTCTCTAATACATCTTTTTAAACATTATTTCCTGTGAGATCTACAATGTTCTCAACCTTCCTACTGCTGGGCCCTTGAATACAGTGCCTCATGGTGTGATAATCCCACCTCCACATAATATTATTTTCATTACTTCTTCATAAATGTAATTTTGATAGTGATATAAATCATCATGTAAACATTTGACATACAATGACTACATTCATTGGGGTGGGAAGGCCCCTCTATATATGTGAAGTACCATTCCATGGGCTGGGGTCCTGGGATGTACAGAAACAAGACAGCAAGCTAAGTGCCAGCAGTTATGGCACTTTCCTGACTATGGATTGAATCTGACCAATAGCCTCACTAGCCTGCCCTCAACCATGTGATAGAACACACCATTGAACTTTAGACAAAATAAGCCTTCTTTCCTCAAGATGGTTCTGTCAGACATTTGTCACAATATGACCAATATATCACCATAACTTGTTTCCTTTACAAATATTTTATCCAGAAGGTTCAAAAGGAAAATTATTACTGCCCTGAAAATAAAACTTTTAGCTACCTTATCCTGCATTTGATGGACTATTGGAATTACTGCCTCCCCTGAAAGGCTAAACATGCCTCAGCCAATAACAGGGTGAAGTTAGACCTCTATGTGGCTGGAATGTGGATGGCCTCTGGGTTTCCCAGTGGCGTTTCAGATTTTAGAATCCTTGGACCAGATTACTCGTTTCTCAGAAGAGCATTCTGACGATACTTTAATGACACAGACTCCAAATTCCTTTTCTCAGTCTTTCACAGACTCTCCTTCCCTCCTTTTGATGTTCATCAAAAAATGAGATGCCAGCCACAAGCATCCTATTTACTCACGCCATAAGCCTAGCAGCTGTCCGGGAACCACGGGCATTTCCAAAACTTTGAAAACAGAGTCTGATGTTCACACACAGAAGTGTACCACAAAATAAAGTGACTGGTTTTGGTTTTGAAGTAAGGAAAAAACCATGTGTCAGTTAGGCATCGCACGCCTCATTACACACATCAGAATGTGAAAGCATTTCTAGACTGTGAGTGACATTCACTGTTACAATGTGTGGTTCCACAGCACCGCCAACATCCTGCTGAACAAGCACTACTCATTAAAACGAGAAAGCACAATAATTTATGTTTACTGAGCATCTGTATATACCAGGCACAGAAGAGATAAATAAAACCTTTTATTTCTCAGAGTTTTCATGGGTAATTTCAGTGCCACTTACATATCCAATTTCCTAACAAGTATGTAGGGTCTCCCAAAACAGAACTATTTAGAAAGCCAACATAAAGATCATTTTCTTTTTTCTATACTGCAGAAATTTTAAAGATTTCTTTAATTCATTCTTGCAGATTTGCCAACACTGTGGTGTGTTTTGTTGTACACAGAGGACTTAATAAGCTTTGGATAAATTGAGTGAGTGTCTAACAAAACATCTTTTCTCTCTGGAACTTGAAGAACATGTGCTCTGCTTTCCCTCAGGTTCCCAGGCTCAGTATTTGGAAGTGTTTCCATCCAGAGAGATCAGAGCATGAATGCAGCTTCCCTGGAGTGGTACCAGACTGGGCTGCAAGGCTAACTGCACCAGGGAGGAAGAGGGTACGGAGATGATAGAGAAAAGCAGGAAGGGACTTTCTGAAATTTCTTCCGATTGGCAGTCAGGAGACTTTGTGATGCTCTATCTGTAGAAGATGTGTAAGAACAGCTGTGTAACATACAGGGAGAAATGATGAGTCTCAGCATAGGCACTATGTCAGACTTGGCTGCTGTCCCATGAGTGACTGGACAGGAAAAAGAAAATGACACTCCTGGTTGAAGTCTCGGAAGTCCACAATACAATGGTTACTGTCGATTTCCTTTATATTCATTTTTCTTTTGAGAGTGTCTTACATGAGTACTATATTTACATCACTTCCACATTCTCCTAACTCTGGCTCCTCCCATGTCTCCCCAACCCTGCTCAGCTTCATGTCCTTCTCTTCTCTATGCTGTTACACATGTTATGCATATATTAATACATAAATACAACCCGCTGAGTCTAACTGTTATTACTCATATGTGTTGGTTTCCCACATGAGATCAGACACACAATATCAGCACCACACTGGCATTTATTCAGGGGAGTTTCTGGGCAAAAGTACAAGGACAGAGAAGCAGAAAAGAGACTGTCTTTCACGCGGTATCTCCTTTTGAGAGAATAGGTGGGCACAGATTTACATAGCCATGGCTAGGGATGTGCCCTTCTTACCAGCTTATTCTGCCTGTGTGCCATGTTGGGTTTACCACATGGCTGCTACATGCCAGGAATTCTTATCTCACCCAGTGCCATGTTGGGTTATCAAACTAGTACATTTACCATGTAGCTGCTATGTTCCAGGAACCCTTACATCACATATATGTGTGTGTGTGTGCGGGGTGTGTGTGTGTGTGTGTGTGTGTGTGTGTGTGTGTGTTTGGGGCCTGACAACTTAATAAATGATTTTTCAAGAGTAAAGAATATGCAAGGTATGCAGCAATGTTGCTATAGATGACCTCCCTACTAACTGTGCGTTCACCAGTGAACCTCCAGAAAAAAAAACAACTATGTTGGAGGAGCAGCAGATAGCAGTTGACTTTAGGGTGTCAGCCCACCAGGAGATGAATCTCTGATAGTTGAATCTAGGATAGGAGAGACCCCTTGACACCACAGACTCCAGAGTGTCTTTTGCTTCTGCTGTACCTTTACATGTTTGCTGCTGCCATCTTTCTCTGGTATCTGGCCAGGTGTGAATAGGTGTGGGGAGATCCCCATCACCTGTAATACAGTGTGCTCATCTCATGGAAATATCACATTCTACTGAGCATTCTTACCTGTGGATTATTATGAAAATGATTCCTTCCTAAGCTTACTGTATTGTAGGAATTATTTGCAACCAATTAACTATATAGAAGAATTAATATTTATTCAGGAGTTTATATGAAACACTCACTGATACAAGATTGAACCATAGGGCAATTCCTGGAGAGTTGACTTGTTCCATGCAGCTGTGGATTGTTGCCCTGAGAGCTCAAGGAACAAACAGGGAGGGAGACAGCATGCAACAGGTCTTAGATGGGCCTGGCCATGCCCCATACAGGAGTCCTCAAAATCTAGAAGCCACACCTCTAGGTCTTGGTAAATAGCACCTAATACCACCACAGTATTGTCTAAATGGTAATAATAATGTTAGTTTAAGTAGAGTTCTGATAATAAAAATAAAACAAGTGTCATATAATTAAATCATCTAAGTTTTTATTAAGGAGCCACATAGACTGTGGCTTAGGTTAATGAATAAGAAAAATGATTGAGTTCCAGTAGCCCAGCTAGTTTAAATTCTTCTAATCTTAATGTTGAAATATGTGTTCACAGGTTTCAGAGTGCATTATAGGTGAAACAAAGCTTTGAAAGTAACTTAAAGTTAGGCTAAGATGTATTTGTCAAATAGCTTTGAAATGAAAAACCCAAGAAGACAATCTAAAGTTTTAGAATGACATATAGTTGAATAAGGAACTCACTAAGGTCAGGGAACAAGAACAAAGCAGCCCAAACTTGCTTTTCTTGCTAGGATTGGTTAATGACCAAAGGTAATGATTAATTCCTTATACCCATTTCTACTCTCAGTCTCCATATATGTGTGTGTGTGTGTGTGTGTGTGTGTGTGTGTGTGTGTGTGTATAACTGATGAGTAGGTATGTGTCCTAAAGATTTAAAGTAGAGTTGACTAATTCTTTTTCATATAAAAAAAGTTTAGGTTTGTGATTTCTTTAAGATTCCTTATAAGATTACCTCTCAAGATAAGCAATAGAATGATTGGCCCTTTCTTTGTAACTGCAAAATGAACCTGCCAGTAAAAGAATTGCTTGATTACACTGTTAACCAAATGCTTAGGTATGAATGTTCTTAGGATAATTTGTTTTTCACATGTAATACATAAAATGTTTAATCATGTAGAAGATATGAAAAATATGCTGTTTTTTACTTGTATTCATTCACTTGAAAAAAAAAAAAAAAAAAGGTAACTACATTGAAATTGCTATATTTCCTGAAAGATCTTGCTGGGGTATATAAAGTATAAGAAAAAGAATGGTGATACAGCTAAAATGAGTTAGAAGAAAAACATCAAGACCAGAGTTAGAAAAACATCAAGAACAGAGTTAGAAGGAAAACATCAAGAGGGTAAGAAGGAGATGAAAAACATCAGGAGAGACAGTTGGGACATATCTGGATGGAGATAAGAAAACACAGAACACAAAAAAAAAGAATAAAGAAGAAAATCATCAAGAGAGTATGGGAGTGCCTTTTTTCCTTAACACCCTTAGGAAAAAAAGTCACAGAAATCACTAAGTAGATTCTTTTTGAGCTCTGCACTGCTGGAGGCTAGCCCTCCAGGCAACACAACAACTAGATGGCCTGCTGGGTGGCTTTAAATGATAAGCTGTTTCTGTAGTCACTGTGTATCTGGCTTATCTGGTAGCTCTTGTTTTGTAGGTTTGGTTTTAAACAGTATCTCTGTGCAACCCCGACTTATTTGGAAAATGTACACCAGAATGGTTTTGAACTTACAGTGATCCTCTGTTTCCGCCCTCCCAAGTGCTGGAACTACAGATATGCACTACGTTGTCTCGATAGTTATTTCTATAGTTCAAATTCAAGGTTCTGCAAGTGATTGAGCATTTTCTTTGTTCTCAACTATGTATACTGATGTTTCTGGGATCAGAAGGAGGCCTGGTCTTGTTGGCTTTGCTGATCTCAACTGAGTAAAAGAATTGGTTTGTAATAGTTGGGCAGACTCAGTACTTCTGTTGTTTCTCAACCTCCAATAGGCTCTTTCACAGTGGCAAAATTGAGTGACAGAGTACAAAAGCTCCAAGTATCTTTTGAGGCTGGGCACAACTTCACTTTCAGACATTCTGAATAATAGGTCCGTAAAGCTGAATAGGATATTAGTAGCAATGCTCATACATCCTTTTGCTCAACAGAACCTAAATCAGAAAATGGGATAGATAAAATACAGTTTTCTCCAAGCTTGGCATAATAGTGTCACATGCCACAAACTCATAGAAATCTACCTGTCTGAAGACAGCAAGTTGACCAACTTCTTCACTGCTATAGCAGCCTAGAACTTATAGCTCTGGGAAGGTGCCTAATAGCTACAGCTGCATGTCTTTAGCAGACTGATTGACACACTTAAAGGTATGTACTTACTGCACTCATCTTAGCACTATACCTGCTTCTCACACTGTTGGCACCCTTGAGGCTGACTGGAGCCCTAGTCCCTAAGCATGACCTGGAGAACATGCGCAAAACACACAGAATGCAAATCTAAGTGTAGCCAGCAGAGGTCCTTGGTGCTCAAAAAAGAAAAACTGCCCCTGGCAACATAGCAGAGATAGAGATGAGGAGGGTCCTTGTCCAATACAAGTAAACCACAGGAAAGAGGAGGCAGCTGATGACCCCCCCTCCATCCTCATACTTGGCTTTCTATTTTCAATGAGTCTGTTCCAATGCATCCTTTTTGTTTTTTGTGTACAGGGTTTGCACTTTATTGTATTTTTATGGCTTCAGTTGTCATTGCCTTCGCAAATTCATCTAATTCCATTTATGTAATTCCAAATTTAGGAAAAGTATTTTTTTCTTTTCCTTTTACTCATCTTTTGTTGAATTCTGTATTTCTTCCTTGCCGTACTTCTAAAATAGTATTTTTACTTTATCATGTTTTTCTTCAGTACTCTAAATTTTTATATTGTATTTCTTTTCTTAAATTCATCTAACTTTGGTTTTTAACTTTTTCATTATTTGAAAATGGTGAGGATTTTTTTTCTACTCTATGTTTCTTTTCCCCTTTCCTCCACAGCACCCTTCTTCACTTCCCCATCCCTTGTCTCCTATCTCCTTCATTTCATTCACCAACTACGTCCATACTTTCCCTAAATAATTTCTAACTCGATAGCACCTTCCCCAGTAACTTTGCAATTTTTAGTTTTAAGGTCATTAGATGATACATTAGCAGACTGTAATTGGTTCTAAGTAAAACGTCTGTGGTCAGATGTTGTTGCTAGGTTAATATTGCTGCTGCTATAGCATTTTGTTTTCTCTTGGCCAAGTGGTCTTGGGAATGGGAGCTGAGCCTTCAGGTACAATGCTCAATAGGAAACCAACCCCCACAAAAGAAAACAGAGATAGACGATAACTAACATCCAGCAGAGGAACAGAGACACAGAATTTAACTACAGCATAGATCAACGGACTTATCTACAGAATACTCCACCCAACAGAAGCTGAGTACCCATTCTTAGAAGCCTATAGAACCACCTCCAAGATAGACCACATTCTAGGACACTGATCAAGTCTTATCAACTATAATATTTGGAGCAATCTTTTGTTTTGGGGGAGATTAAAGTACACTAAAAGTAGAAAACCACAGACACAACATAAAAACATAGAGAATACACAATACACTATTGATACTGAAGAAATCAAAGAGAAAATGTGTAATTCCCTAGATTCAAATAAAAATGGAAGTATTACTTAGCAAAACATTTGGAATACAATTAAGGCAGTTCTAAGAGGAAAAGTTATGTCTATGAGTGCTTACACTAAAAGTATGAAAAAAATCTCAATCTAATGACACACGTCAAGGTCCTAGAGAAGCAAGAACGGTGCAATTAGGAAAGAATTAGGCAACAGGAAATACAAAAGATCAGGGAAGGAAATAATGAAAGGAAGACTAAAAGACAATACACAGAAGTGATCAAAGAGTTGGTTCTTTGAAAACAATGTGCAAGATTGACAAACTTCTAGCCAAATGAACCAAAGAAAGAAAAAACTCTAATAATAGAGTTATAAATTAAAGTGTGGATGTTATTACATATTCCAATGAAATCTGGAGAATCACTAGGGTGTACTTTGAAAATATTCATTCGAAAAAGAAGAAGGAAGAAAGAAAATCTAGAAGAGACAGATAATTCCTAGGCACATCTGACCTACCAAAATTAAATCAAAGAGATATAAACAAACCAAACTTATTCATAACAATCAGTGAGATTAAGGGAATAATGGAAGTCGGCCAGCAAAAAACAGAACCAGAAGAATTCACTGCCAAAATCCACCAAACCCTGTAAGAGCCAACACCAACAATCCTCAAACTGTTCTGTAAAAGAGAAGGAGACAGAGTATGCCACATGCATATAAAACAATTCCTACCATGATGCTAAAACAAGACACCACGAAAGACCAATTTCCCTGAAGAACATAGATGAAAAACTTTTCATTAGGAACTTCCTCTAAAATCTGGAATGAAGCAAGGGTGCCATTTCCTGTTCTTATCCAACACAGTCTTCAAAATCTTAGCTAGAAATTAGATGGATACACATAGGAAAGGAAAAGATTAACTTTTCTACATCTGCAGATGACAAGACCCTGTACTTACACCATCCTACAGATTTCAGCAAAGAACTCTTAGAATTTATAAGAAATTTTTCGACAAAGTAACAAGATGGAAAAAATAGCATACAAAAGTCAATAGCTTGTCCATATGTCAATCCAGAACTTGAAATAAAAAAGAAGTCAGAAGAAAATAATCCCATTTAATATCTGATAAGAATAAACTTTAAAGCAAATTTAGTAAGAAGAAATGAACAGAGTGACTTCATATTGACTAAGGACACAATCCATCAAGGGAGACGTGTTCATTATAAATATATACACACCAAACACACAAGTTTACACAATTTCATGAAAACAAACACGACTAGAAAGAAAGTCATAGATTAATTGCCAACAAAGTAATAACTAAAAACCCCAACATATACTTTCATGGAGCAAAAAGATATATATATATAAAATAATAAACAAAGAAACACTGGAATTAAATGACACCTTAGACTGAATGGACCTAACAAACATCTATTAAATACTCTGAGATGCACATTCATCTCAGAAGCTCAATGACACTGTTTCTGAAGTAGATCACATATCAGAAGACAAAGCAAGGCTCAACAAATACAAAAACTGAAATAATCCCCATGACATGTCTGACCACAATACAATAAATCAATAGCAAGAGAAATTAGAAAACATACAAACTTATTATAATAATCCATAACTCCATAACTACTGTATGAAGAATAAGCTAACAACTACTTCAAGAAGAACTTAAAAAAAAAATTAGAATTGTATGAAAAGGAAGACACAACACACCAAAGCCTATCAGATGCAAAGAAGGCAGTCCTGAAACAGAAATCTGCAGTTCTAATTTGTTATGCCATGTCTGGTTGGTATCCCAAGGAAACCTGCTTTTCCCTGAAGGGAGGGGAAGAAGAACTGACCTGGGAGAGAAGGGACTGACTGGGAGGAGAGAAGGGAGGGAGGGAGGGGAGACTGAGGGTGTTACTTTGGAATAGACTGACCAGAGAAGTGAAAGAACTCTGCAGTGGAAACCTTAACACAGTGAAGAAAGAGACCAAAGAAGTCACTCGTAGACAGAAAGACCTCCCATAATCATGACCGGGTAGGATTACTTTTGTGAAAGTGGTCATAAGCAAACTACACATTCAATATGCCAACCTAAACTTAAAAAAAAAGTGTTAATTTCATATAAAAGCATAAAAGACCTCAGATAGTTAAAATAATCTAGAACCATAAGAACGTTCTAGAAGTTTCACAATAACCTCAACAAACGGTTCTGGGGGAAGTCAGATATTTACATGTAGGAGAATGAAAATTGATCCTTTTTGTTTACTATTGGAAGTAGGGAATTGGGTTCTTCAATAAATGAGTCTGGGAAGACTGGATCTCCACATGTAGAAGAATGAAACTAGATCTAATTTACTTTTCCTGCACAAATATCAATATAAAATAGATGACTTATGTAAATATAAAACCTGAATCTTTGAAACTGTAGAAAACAGAGGTAAAATACTTTTAAGACAATAAGCATAAACAAGAACTTTCTAGAAAGCACTCCAATAGCATTGGCCATATTCTCCAAAAAAATGTGGGATCATGTAAAATTAAAAGCTTTTCACAGTCAAGAAAATCATCACAACAATCAACAATAGCCTACAGTATTGGGAAACCTTTGCCAACTACCCATTAGACAGGGGACTAATATCTAGGATATATAAAGAACTGAAAAAGTTAAGCAATAAAAATAAAATCAACCAGAAAAAAAATTCATCCGGTCAATAAATGTCTAGTGAACTGAGTAGACAGTTCTTTGAATAAAAAAAGCAAATGGCTAATGCATCCTTGGAAAAGTACACAATTCTTAGCTATCACAGAAATGCAAATTAAAACTATTACATTTCAATCTGTTACTAATCAAAATGATTACAATCAAGAAAATGAATGACCACAAGGATGCAGGAAAGAGGAATCTTTACCCACTATTGCTAATAATAATAATGTACACTTGTATAACCCTATAGAAATCAGTAATGACATTATTCAAAGGGCAGAGTAACATTTAGAAAGTAGTAAGCCTGAGCCATAGGCCAAGCAGTTTATAATTAATATGATAAGCCTTTGTGCGATTTCTTAGGACTAAAGGTTGTGGGACTGGTTGGGCAGGACAGAGAAATTTCTGATTACATGATTCCTTTTCAGAGTTGCTAACTGCATAGTGTAAATTAGGACCATTTAATAACAAAGTCACCTGACTTGGTCTCAGCTCAAGTTTAGAAGCTGGATCAGACACGTTTTAAACAGTTACTGAGAGGCATGCTGTCATTCTGGAACTTCATGTTCTTTAAAGCCAAAACAAACAAAAGGCGCTGGGCTGAAGGAAGCCTGGCTTGATTTAGGTCTGGCGTGGAGATGTGGTTCTGTCCTCTTTAGTCTCCTGGTGTTCACACTCCAATCTAATCAGAAACAGTAAAGACCAGAGGAGAGGTCCTACCTCCTACCTCTTTCCTTCTCTTTTTCCCAGAGCCCCAAGAAGTTAATATCTTTCAGAGAGAGGTAAAGAGAAAGATGATGAAGCTGACGGCCACTAGGCTGCCATTTCTACACCACAGTCAGACAACTGTCCCCAATTTACACAGAGATTCTAATTTAAACTAATTTGACAATGATAATGGGGTCAGAGTTGAAACTCAGCTCTGTTCTAAACCCAAAGTACAGGCTGTATACTCACAAGGGAAGAACATAGTTGTGATGTTTATCTATGCATTTTGTGAAACCAGAGAATTCTTCTGGAGGTGATTATGAGTGGTTTCCTATGATGTTTTCTCATTGCAACATATTGAGAAGTGGCTTTCATAAATAATGTTGAGGCAACAGTCATGTTTTATTAACTGCATATTGACCCAGAATTCATTTTGAGTGTATCTCAATGAGAACATAAGTATTTGGCTGACATTTATTTTCATACCGATATATTCAATTAAAATAATTCATGTAACTTCAGATATTATTGTTATTATCTCTGGGTATAATGTACAATGAGAAAGAGAAGAAGTATTCTTAGGAAAAACTAGATTGTAAATCATAAGTATTTAATTTATCAAAACAGATCTGCATTTGGTTATTGTGAAAATGAATGGGTTAAAATGCTAAGAGTCATTAATACAGTGCCTGGCAGGTTACAGATGGCCAAAGAATAGTAAAGATTTTCACCCTAAAAACCCATAAAATTCAAATTTTAAGAAAATTAAAAGCACCACCAACAACAAATTTGCTACTGAAAGTGTTTTCATTTTTTGAAGGTTTATGCATTTATTATGTATACTGTGTACTGCCTGTATGTATGCCTGCAGGCCGGAAGACAGCACCATTATAGATGGATGTGAGCCACCATGTGGTTGCTGGGAATTGAACTCAACACCTCTGAAGAAAAGCCAGTGCTTAACCTCTGAGCTGTCTTTTCCATAATACAAACAACTTAAAATGTTAAGTTCTATTTTGTAATAATAGCAAAATGGTACTTTTGCAACTATGTTTACATAGAATTTCTTACTTTTATTGCCTATACCAATAAATAAGTGTATATTATTGATCAAGCAGATTCTAAAAAGTAACTGACAATAATTGTTACCGATCTTGACAGAATAATATGACATAGTTTTCTGTTTTAAAAAACATTCTTTCCAGAACTCAAAAACCATCTTTGTACTGTCCTTTTTGTTCTCTGGGTCTCTGAACGTGTACAAGATGCTGGTTAAAAAGTTGAAGCTCTAGACATGTTTGTAAGCAAGCAGTCTTGTAATGTGATCATTCAAATCCTAAGATCTACAGTGACCACACACATCCATCAAAACCACAGTGGTTTGTGGGCTGTTTAAACCATTGTTGAAGAGAATAGAAGAAAAGAAGATTCTGTTGCATTTGTGACCTCTAGAGGCCAACACGAATGTGATATATTTTCCTCTTTCAACACTGCTTCCAAATACAGTCTTTAGGGGGTTAGGATTTATAGACATTTTTTTTAATGAGCAAATTTAACAGAAAGAAAATGTTTCCATTTTATATGGATATGTTGCCTTTACTAACAACCACAAACCACAAATTGAAGTTTTAAATAATAATTTGAAAAAGACTCCAACATTTGGAAAACCATCATGGAAAATGAAAACCTAGCCTGCTTTGTAGTGGAGATGTCCAGATTAATTACTTATGGTGAGAAATCTTCAAATTAAAGATGAACAGAGTGAAATGCACACTAGACCTTGGAGTCAAAAGCCACCTCTAATGTTTTCTAGTTATGTGTGTTCTGGAGTAAAAATATTCACTACTTTCAGCTACTACTATATATCTGTGCGTCCATAAGTTTTCACACATCCATGGATATGAGAAAATCTACCTTGCCATATTGATGGCAAGTTAAAAGAAATAAAATATAATGTGAATGAGACAACTTTCACCATGACTGCAATTCTTCAGACATGTCCTGTTATCTATAAATTATATTCTTTTCTACCGCACTGATAAAACAAACATTGACCACATGATGGCTTCTGTAAGTTAAAAGGAATTTTGAGGCAGGGGTTGTTACATTCTCCTTTCTCTGTGCTTTTCCATTTCAGCCCAAGAAACACTTCAAGGTAGATTTGAAGCTCTTTGTCTTAAGGATTAGAATGGTGATACATTAGAGCATTTCTTCTGTTCTCAACAAGTCCATAAATGACACCCACCCACCTCCCCACATACACAGCCATCTTCCAAAGTAGAACTTAATCTGTGTTGTTTCAAATTGCATATCCATACAATTCATCCATTGTATGATAAAAGTCTAACAGAAAGTAGCAAAATTGTTGAGGCAAATCTCTCTTTTTCTTTCTCTACTCTCCCAAAGCACAAGTCTAATCAGGCATGCCTCTGATATGCACCATAGAATATATTTGACTGGTATAATTATGTTGTCTGTAACCTCAATGCCACCGCCAAATCCTTGATTTCAGCTCCTTCTCAATCCACAGAATAACATGTTTGTCAAGTCTTTGCTATTCACCTCAAACCTATTCTACTGAGCGTTATTAGGTGCTGTTCTGTTATTCTCAGCCTCTAATTCTATCCTTACTTTACAAAGAAAATCAACATCTTCCAATAGAAACTCTACAACATTCCATTTGCCAGAGCATGTGTCTGCACCAGTATTTCATCTCTTCCATCTCAACAGATCAAACTGACTTTTGCAAGAACTTAATCTAAATTCCAAATTACGTCATATGTCCTAGCATCTAGCTGTGTTTCAGAAACAATTAAATTTAGATGAAGTGAAAGAAAAAAACAAAATAATAGTACCTGAAACAGAGTAGAAATTGTTTCTCATTTGCAAAAATTAAGAGTTTACCTAAGCCACCTTGGGACCTTGGGACCTCCTGCCCCTGCTGGGGATGTGATAAGGAGATGGGGAGAAGAGAGAGTGACTGGGAGGGATGGGAGGGGGAACAGAGTTTGAACAAGGGGATACATGGATAAAAAATGTCTTTATTCATAATAAAAAAAGAAATAGAAAAAAAGAAAAAAAGAGCGTACATAATTAGACTAATTTAATTAATTCACAATTCTATGATATATGGCTCCTTCTCCACTGTTATTAACCAGGGCTTCTGGTCCAAGATAACAAGTGATGCCACGGCCAGCCTGTGTGCATTCCAGTTAACACATTATCCACTTGCTTTTCTTATACTAATCAGAATCCAGCAACATGGTCCATCTAGATGCAAAGAAAATATGCAGCTGTGTCTTTACTGTCAAAAATATTAAGTCCAGTTAAATATTAAGAGGAAGGGTGAGCAGAAGAGTGGAAACTGAAGAATAAGTAACAATCTCACTATAACCCTCTTCCATCTCCTAACGGGCTCACTGTATTTTCTCTTCCCTATATTTTCTAATTCCAGTTCTCTATTGGATTGTTCTCCAATTTCTTCAAGCATCTTTCCAAACTCCAAATAGTCTACTACTATTACTGTCTTTCCCACTGAAGCTTTCGGATGATGGTATTTTGTCATCATCTCTGACCTGCATTCGCTTTTCAGATCATTATAATTTGACCTAACTTATTCTCTCAAAAACATATTTTGCAGGATTAACTGTTCATATCTATGAATGTGACCTTCTTCAGAAGTAGTGTCTTTGCCAATGTGGCCAAGTGAAGATGGGGTCATAGTGGATTGCTCTAGCTTTGATGGCTCTAATTTTTATAAGACTATTTAAAGAGACAGGGAAACAAAAACATGCACATATGATCCTATATGACAATGAAGGATGGGTGATTTCACAAGACAATCAGAGATTCTCAGAGAAACACCAAAATGTAGGAAAGACACAGAGTAGTCTCCTCCTGCAGAACATTTGCCGAACACATACCCTGGTACCTCATCCTCCTACATTTATCCTCTAGGACTGACTGCAAGAAAGTAAAGTTTTTTCTTTACTTTTTTGCTTTTGCACCCTTGAGTTTGTAGCTGTTTTTCATTGTGGTTTTAGGGAACTAGCATAGCGACCCCTGCCACTACAATGAAGCAGCTCGTTCTAATGTCACATGGTCTCTTCATGGCTAACTGGAGGACACTGGGAAATTGTTTTTTACTTTCTACAGTGTTTAACAAAACTCATTCCCCCCCTGCCCTTTGCTTTTGGACACCACTTGGCTGGTTTCCTAGCTCTCAGGTGTGTCCATCTTGATCTTCTTTCTTAATCATCTCCTTTAGCTTATGACCTAAATATTCTTGTTATTGTCTTCCAAGTTAATAGGTTAACTGAAGTAAGATAAGCCAGTTCTGTGTCCTCAGTGGAATACGAGAAATATCACTCGATTTATAGAACAAAGACAACAATTTTGATGAGTAACAAGAATCAGTCTGAAGCAGTGGACAAACATCCCACTTAATATAGACTTACTGAAAAAAATGAGAGGAAAGATTACAGAATGTCTTCTCTGTATTGTAAGCAAAAACTGAAAATACACTTAATCTATGAAAGAACAATAATCTAAATTATAGGTGGCTCTTGGATAACAGCAAGCTCAAGGACCTGAGTTCAGGTCCCCAGAGCCCATGGAAAATCTGGGTCTGTAACCCCAGTAATGGAGGAGAGGGTAGGAGGCAGGAAGATACCCAGAGCTCACTGGTCAGCCAACATAGCCAGTTAATGAACTACAGATTCAGCAGCAGAGCCTGTCTCAAGCAGCAAAGAACAATAAAGACATCCACACAGACCACTGGCCTCGACCTACATATATATATACATGTCCACACGGACACGAAAAAAGAGCTCTACTTTACTATAGAAAGCATCACATTTTATAGTAGGCCACTACTAAAAAACTAAATTCTTATATTTGCTTTTTTAATGATACAAAAATTAGACAGGTAAAGAATAAATCAAGAAATATAATACAAATTTTATATAATAGTAGAACACTATGAAAATTAAGCAACAATCATGAAAAAATTTAAAAACACATCTTCATTCTGGTCTTGTTACTTTATCCCAAACTGATCAATAAAGGTGAATGGTACCCATGAAACAAACAGGCACAGAGAAAACTGCTGGACTTAAAACCTTAAGGACAGAGGAACAGGAGCAGACAGGACCCAGAGAGACAGAGGAACGGGAGCAGGCAGGACCCAGAAACAAATGGTGCACAAAGGGACAGATGTTCAGAACAATGCCTTCTATGAAACATCAAATGCTCCTACGTCAAAGACCGTAGTATGAGGATTCTGAATTTATTTGCATTATCATTCACACATAAGGGCATGTTTAAAATTCTGTTAAAAAAAATAATGCCCAAGGTAGACATTTGTGGAACATTATTACTGTAAGTTCTCTAACCAACAGATTTGAACCACCAGTTGAGAATTTAAAAAAAAAAAAAAAGGAAGACAAGCAAAAGAAAGATGAAGAAAGAAGAAGGAAAGAGGAAGAGGAGAAAGGGGAAGGACGGGGAGGAGGGAGAAGAGGAAGCGGGAGGGGAAGGACCAGGCGTGATAGAAATTCAGGAACAGACAGTGAAAGCCTATAACAGATTCTGAAAGTGGCTGTGCCGCATCACTTCTCGCAAGCTCTTCTCTGTGTACTAGCCACTCCCAGCAGAAAGTCTGTCTCTCTGTCCTCTTGGATTTGGTGCAACCTATGATTGCTGTAACCAACAGAATCCTGCAGAAGTGACATGCCCAGCTGCTGTCCAGGTAACTGCTGATCCCCTTGTGTTAGAACCAACAGAATCCTGCAGAAGTGACATGTCCAGCTGCTGTCCAGGTAACTGCTGATCCCCTTGTGTTAGAACCAACAGAATCCTGCAAAAGTGACATGTCCAGCTGCTGTCCAGGTAACTGCTGATCCTCTTGTGTTGAGGCTCTGGAGTTTTATTGGTAAGGACCAAGGCTCCACCAACTGACCTGAGCCTTAAAGTGAGCTCTGCCCCAGGCTCTTTAAACTGAGAACATCCTGAATATTGCCTAAATGTGCGTAGCCAAAATGATGACAGAGAAAAGGCTTGCTGTTTGATATCCCAAAATTAAGGGTTCTTTCTTATACAACAATCAGTCCCAAACCAGTAATTTAATAAAATATTTGCCTGATTGCAATCAATATTGCAATAAGTTGTCCAAATATTTTAAAGTGTTGAGATATATATGATGGAGGATCTTTAAAATGTGTTAATAATATTCAGAATCTAAAAACTCAGATTTTAACAACTCCAAAGTGAATGGTGACAGAATTAGGAACTATAAGTATAATGCATACACTCCTCAATGTTTATGAGAATAAAAAAAACTTACTTTTTGTCTTGTTTTTTGTAGCAAGCTTTCTCATCAGACTTACTGGACCACCAGCTCACAAATATAACATGGAGACATTAACAATGAAAGCTTGGCCTTTAACTTATGTTTTATTCCCAACTAGCTCTTACAACTCAAATTAACCTACTTCTATTAATCTATGTTCTGCCAAATGGCTTTTACCTTTCTTTAGTACAGCATATCTAGCCAAGGCCTAGATTCCTCCTCTTCCTCTCTCTAGAGCCCTGGAAATCCTGCCTATCTTCTCATCATTCCGCTCTTTATTAAGCCAATCAGAAGGTACTTTGGCAAAGACACATCTTCACAGTGCACAAAACACATTATCCCACAACAGCTTTTTGAGACCTTCAGCATCTCATGTGGCTCAAACTGGCCTTGAACTCACATAGTCAATAATCAGCTTAAACTCTTGATCCCTTATCTGTGACCCCTGAGTTCTGGAATTACAGATATGCACCACAACTCCTGGCACTATTTCATTCTTGACATTGAAAAATTTATATTTGATTTATTTTCAAAAAGATAATTATTTTATGGTGTTTCTTAGTAAAACTAAGTAAATATTAATTGCAAGTTAATACAAATACCATTGGCAATCTCATCTCTAGGAACACTGTCAATATTTTATTCGTTTTTAGTTTGTGCAGGTCTGTTAACTAAGATCCTGCTTCATGTGGCATGAAATAAATGATGCTATATCAGTTATTCTCAACCTGTGGGTTGTGACCTCTTTGCAAGTCATACGTCAGATACCCTGCATTTTGGATATTTACATTATGAGTTATGAGAGTAGCATGGTTATGAAGTGGCAATAAAGCAATCTTATAGCTGGGGGTCACTGCACCATGAGGAACTATATTAAGGGGCCACAACATTGGGAAGGTTGAGAACCATCTCTCTACAGTAATGTTGAAAAGCTGCCAGTTGGATAAGTGTATTTCTAAAGCATCTTCATCCCTAACAAGAATATGTGCCTTTATTTTCTAGTTACCAAATGAGATCCTCATATAACCAGTAACTCTCCAACTATAATGATTCTCATTTAATTTTGGTATGGGTTAAATACAGCACAGCTTATATACAGCACTTTTATGTAGAATATTGTATTTCTTACTAAACAAGTTACATAATATCATAAGCTGCTTTTGTTTCTATTGTCTGTTGCATGTGTGCAGCATATCCATACGTATGTGCCAATTCCCACCATATAGATGCCAGAGGTCAATGTGGTATGTCTTCTTCTATTGGTCCCCAAGTTAATTTTTTGAGATAGCATCTCTCACTGAGCCTGGAGCTCACCACTGTTGCTAGACTGGCCAGCCAGAAAGCAAGAATTTCTGTGTCTCTGACTCCTGCACTTAGAACTATATGAGCTCTGACGATTGAAATTCTCATACTATGCTGTAAACACTTCACCCACAACAAATCATCCTCCTAGACCCATCTTCAAAATTTTTAATTGACATACAATAGTCGTCCAAATTCACAGAGTGCATTGCAGTGTGTATATTCTTTGTGTCATATAGGTTAGAATCAATCCTTCCCCACCTATTGTTTGAGACATGGTTTCTCACTGAATATGGGGTTCACTGATTTTTCTAGCTTAATTTCTGTTGTTAAAAGATACCCTAAGGGAGAAAGGAGTTTATTTCAGCCTACAACTCTAGGTGATAGTCCACCATTTCCAACACCTAGTCATACCACATCAATAATCAAGGACAGAGAGATGTGAATGTGTACATGTTCACTTGATGGGTTGTGCTCATCTCACTATCTCCTTATTATACAGTTTAGGACCCCCTGTATAGTGACTGATATTACTTACATCATGCTAGCTCATCCCACATCAATAAGCTTTAAAAAAAAAAATCTGGGCTGGAGAGATGGCTCAGCAGTTAAGAACACTGACTGTTCTTCCAGAGGACCTGAGTTCAATTTCCAGCATCCACATGGCAGCTAACAACTGTCTTTATTTCCAAGATCTGACACCCTTACACAGTTATACATGCAGACAAAACACCAATTCATATAAAATAGAAATAAATATTCTGAAAAAAAAACCTATCTCCCAAAAGCATGCCCACCAGCCAACCCAATTTAGACAATCACAGATTGAAAGTCTTTTCACACATAGTTCTTGGTTTAGTTGATTATTAAAGCTAACTATAACATGATTAAGCCACTTTGACTGTCCAGTGAGCTCAAGGCTCACACACCACTATCACTGCTTTTTATGTGAGTGCTAGAAATCTGAACTTGGATCCAGATTCTTATGGGACAAGTGCTTTACCAACTAAGCCAACCCACCAGTCCCATTTCACACTTTCTGTCATCTTATTTAAGGTATCCATCCATCCCTATCATATTGTTAGAGATATTCTTCAAGAATATTTTTAATAAAATTCTTACAGCTTTTGTCTCTTACTTTTAAATTTTTATCCAATTGGACACTATTTTAATACATGCTGTGAGTGTAAAGCCTTTTTTATTTCTACAAATATTTTGTCAAGTTTAATAAAGTTTGTTGAATAATATACCCCTTATCAATGTTCTACCAGTAACTCATCAAGTTCCTGTATAAATAGGGAATTGTTTTAAATTTGATTCTATTTATACCCCATTATAATACCTGATTGGTATTTTCAGTGACTGTACCACATAGAGTTTCATAGCTTGGTAATAAATTGACAGCCAACCCAGGCTCTGAGCTATGTGGGAAGATGTTTCCCCATTTTGGCCTTCATTTAAAGAATTGTCTTAGCTATTTATAGATTCACCCATTCCCAGTACACACCTCTTGGATTTTTTACCTTGATTATGTTGAACTTGTTTTTAAAATGTACAAATTGCGTATCTTCGTAATGTTGACTCTTCCCTTAACTTTCTGAAATTTCTCTCACCTAATCAGTCAGGTCTTCCTTGGTGTCTTTAACAACACTTTGAAATATTCTCCATAGTACCTTTTGCAAATCCTATATACTGTATAGAGTTTGTTTCTGCTCATTTTGTTATGGCCTATTATATATTTTATAATAGATACTGGTTTAAAATAATTCCATTGACTTTTTATGTATTGATTTGTGCTCAGCAAGCAGACTCAACTCTTTTTTAGCTTTAGTAGTTTATCTGTTGATTCTCTTGTGTTTTCTATGCAATAATTAGACCCTCTAAACACACTGACAGTTTTGTTTCTTCCACAGACTCCTATTCCTCATTTCCTTTACTTCTTAAATGTCAATGACTTCACCATTTTGCCACCTGTCAATCAAAAGAGACTATTTTAGGCATCCTTGTTTGTTACTGACCTTAAAGAAAAGCTTCTAGAGTTTCTCCACTCAGAATGATGTTTGAACAGTTTTACCAGATCTATCTTCTTAGACAGTTCAATGTCAAATACTGTGTTTATTAACAAAGAAATTGAAAACCTCAGTTTGAGAGTCAGGATTTCTTGCCAATATAGCACTGAGCTCCAAACTAAACTAAGACTGTGAATACATTTTCCTTACTTAAAATACTTCTAATATTTTTTTTTTGTTGTTTTTTTTTTTTCCTTTATTTTGTATTTATTAAAAAAAAACACAGTAAAAAGAATTTAAAATGTGGAAGAGTTAACAATAACTATATAGAGGATAAGAATGATAAGCATGGCTTATCAAGGGTAGACATACAAATAAGATTGCTACACCTATATTTTCTTTGTGTTCATCTTTCCCTCTGAATTTTTTTTTTTTCATCC